>BMAW01060325.1:1165199-1184255 GCA_019974015.1 Nephila pilipes | reverse complement strand
TTCTGGCTTGGTCCTGAGGCTTCTTTTGGCATTTTATTTTTTGCTGATCTGGAACTGATACAAGTATTGGGGTTTGAGGCAACAGGTGGGCAAAAAATCACAAGTGAGATCTCTTTTCCTGACGCTAACTGGGAAGGCCATGACTCAGTCTTTCTGTCTGAATATAAGAAAATCCAAGCTTTATGCTTTTTCATTACAACGTGTCTACCAGGTTAGCAACTTGAGTCCACCTCATGGTATGTGTAATAATGTTGTTTATATTCTCCTCATCACTTAAATAGAAAGTTTACGAGTACTAATTGTATAAGAGAGGAAATGAAACCTACGCTGGTAGCTTTCAGAAATTCTTGTAGATACTTGACATTTTCCTCTTGGATTTATGACTCACCCGCCTTCGGTAGAACATGTGCGTAAGAAAAACCCAGCTTTATGCTCTCCTTACTAGGTCTGTTCAAGTTCACCGCTTTGTTCCCACCTTTGTATAGTAGAACAAGTATGCGTTTCAACGATGTTTTTCTTTCAATCCCTCAAATTGAAGTTTATGTGTTTCAAAAAAAATCTTTAACTGATTTTTCACGCAGTCAGGATACATCATTCCTTATCATGAAGTTGCAGATTTATTTGATTTGCATAAGAACACCACCTTGTGACATAAGCCCATATTTTTTTTTGAGTTGTATTATTTATTTATTGTATTAGTTGCATTATAAATAGCTGTTCAACAGCTTTTTCTTTTCTTTGTTCTGAATTTCTTGATCGAGTGGATTTTGTACTGAAAATGTCAACCAAAAATAGCTACATTCTATATAACTTTTCTCTACATAAATCCAAATTATGAAAACATCTAAATATTTTTTATTCTTCAAAAGTCCTCACTCCTACTCCTGTCACCATTTATCAAACTGTTTTCAATATAAAAAAATTGACAGAAGAAAACCCATATTTCCAAACGAACGAAAACCCATTTCTGGAATCATAAAAATAGACAGCCAATTTCATCTTAGTGCCGGAAGCTGTCATAAAATGACAGGCCAGAATGCTCAATCCATAACCACAGCAGATGTTCCGTGACCCAAGGATCGTTTGCGGTTATCTTGTCGTGTTTGGCATTATTCTTAGAGCGAAAGCAGCCCTTGACAATCTGATGTCGAGTTCCGAAATGTTTACATAGATGCTTTTTCAGAATTCATTCTGAATTTCTGTGATGAGTTTTGAGTATGATTTATGAGTTAGGGCTAATTTCGAATGTTTGAGTAATATCCGGAAGGCTGAAAATTTTTTTTTTCCAGTGTTTATAAACATTACAAATATATGCTATGAGGCAACTTTCACATTTTAATGATGTGTAAAACGGGTCATTTATAAATGGCTCTCGAATTAAAAGCAACTATCCCCGATTCAAAAACGGAAGGTCTTCAAAATTTGGAAAGGAGTTTATTTTGTAACAATGTGAAAAAAAAAAAACAAGTTATCTCAAAAGGATAATGCAGTCATTTAACAAATGATTTTCTTTTAAAAGTCATTTGAATTCTTTATCTGAATTTGGCAGGTAATGAAAAGTTTCCATTATTGTCGTGAAGAAAATTGCTTCCATATATATATATATATATATTAGTTTTTGCTTTTGGTGTAAAGTGTGGTAAAGATAAAGGACTTGTGCTTTCATATTTAGGATTTCCGTATGATCTAAAAACTTTCTTCCTGAATTTCTAGATTTTTTTTTAAAAAAAAAGTTTTGTTGTATTTTCAGTATAAATTTTCTCTGATGGCACGTTATTTTAAAGAACCTTTTTCTTGAATTAAATATTTTCGATTTATATTTTGATAAATTGATTCGGAGAAATACTTTTAACACTTTCCCCATAAACCCTAATTGTCGCTCACTCACACGGCGAACTATCTTTGTGTGTGTCCACTTTTTTAGGTCTTGTGTCGTTAACAGTAACCATAACTCACTGAACTGAGTTCCGATTCCACTAAACACTCGTTGTATAGCGGGATTAATGTACTTTGAATCTGTCGGATTCAACGTACATTAATCTTTAATTCAACGGTCTTTAGTGGAATCCCTCTTGTTGGCGGGGTGTAGAGATTTGGAGAGGATATGCTAGCTCAAGTTTTGTCCTAGTCACTTAACCGTTATTCAAAGTTACGAGACCCTTTACCAATATTCATTATGTTGCTTCTAAATCCAGCGTTAATAAATAAAATCAATTCTCTCCTCTCTTTCTCTCTCTCTTTTCTCTTCTCTTTTTATTCTTGTCTCTTTTTTTTTCTTTCTCGTTATTTTTCTCTGCTTTTCGCTTTTTTTTTCTCATCCCCCCCTTTTTTTTCTCTCTTTCGTTCTCAGTTTTTTCCCCTTACTTTCCCTTTCTTTCTCTCTCTCCCATCCTCGAATATTTCTTTACTAAATTGTCTTCCTTTTTTGGATTCGTTGCTTGCTTATTGGAACGGAATTTATGGTCGGAATACACAACAGTGTTTTTAGTTATGATTTTTAATGTGATGATACTGCGTTACATTGTCGTCTAATTTCATGATTGGAGGTACCTAGACGGGTGACGTGCTCCCGGAATACCCTAGCGAACTTTCTCTATTTTCGATTCTCTTTCGTGTCTACCAAATTTTATCTTATTACCATTTTTTCATACGTCTAGGTCAGTGATTCTTGAACTTTTTAATCTGACGGACCCACTCCCACGCGAAAAAATTTCGGACGACCTCCTTTCCCCCCCCCCACATAAGCATACATAAAATAAAAACCATATTGTATAATTTCTGATTTAATTAAAAAAGTTATTAATAAATAACTCTAAATTCTAATTTAGTCAATTTTCAACAAAAAATTGTTTTGTTAAATTAAAATGAGAAACTCATAATTTTTATTATCCTTGAATAAAAAAAAAATTATTCTGAAATATAAATAAAATAACTTATCTTTTATAATTATTGAAATAAATATCAATCTTAATCGAATAAAACAGTAAAGTGGCACACTATAGTGTTCTTCTTATGTACACGCTTGTGACGTAACAGAAACAACTGACTGTATTAGAAAAGCGTTTTCTTACCAGTCCCGCAGCAGCGTCGATTTAGTGTTGCGCAGGACGTTACGTATCGTTTACGGTCATATTTTGATTCCGAAATATATGCTGAAATTGCAATGCGAAATATGATAATAATGTGCTTGGAGGTATTTTTTTTTTTTCAATATGTAAATATGATTTACATTTCAACTTAATCAGTATTACGAATTTCTAATTGAGCTCTACAGAAAATGCAACGTATTAAACGCGATAAGAATACATTTTGACTAAAGTTTCTTTAAATTCAGGCACCTAAATTAAATTATTGCGATTCCATGATTTCGTTATGCCACCCAATTTGGGGTCGCGACCCGCAGTTTAAGAAATGCTGGTCTAGATCATAGTTACACCTTGTTGAGAGCATCATAATCGCATCTGGCTCTTGCATCATTAAAAACTTCCACCATTCCTCTCGCTTCTGATCTATATTAGGCCCTTTAGCAGCTATTAATTGATTTTTGCTTATTAATATCACACTAAGAGATAAGTTAATGATGAAGAGCACATAATATAAAAAAATTTAACTTAATCGCTGGTTGAAATTTGTAGGCTAGAATTGATTTACCTTTTGGCTGCTGTTAATTTTTCTGACATTTTTTTCCACGTACATTATATGAAAGCTGAATAATGATATTAGGAAACTACAGCCTTTATTTCTATCGTGACACTCATTTTTATTGCGCATTACTCGTTAGCAAAAATCTTGTAGACAAACAGCCAGTAGTGCCTCAATGATCCATGTGAGAGTGATTCATCAGGAGATACAATCCTCACGGAATATTGTGTCAGCCTTTTCGATTATGGAAGCAGCTGTTGGAAGAATTCTTTGAATGATATTTAGCATTACACAACGGAACGAAAGTTATGTAATATAACTTTATGAATAAAATGATTATATTTGAAATACAGACACAAAAATGACTCTAAACTTTCAAATATAAGGACTAATAATTGCGTTTGCATGTGATGCTCATAAAATTTTGGAGTTATTAGAGACTTGTAATAAATAATATGATTTAACAAGTTGTTGTTTTTTATTAGCCACCCAAGGGGCTATTGTTTTAGTTAACCCAAAAATGTCGTACCTGACTACTTTTCAAAAATTTAACTTGTTTTTGCGTTTATATTTTTATGTCCTCCTTTATGTGCATCAATGTCTCCTCTAACTTCATTCAAGAATTAGAGTAAATAATAGGGTACAAAAAGCAGTTTACGTTAAGATTTTGACGTAAATAAACTGTGGAAATTAAATGTGGGAGAAAGGGAAGGGTGTCTGGAAGATAATTAATCGATATAATTCTATAAAATTCTATTAAAAGCGAAATTCCAATAGTTAATTCATTTCGTGATTTTAATAATTGTAAGTTATTGAATTTTTTTTCTCTGAATAAAGCACCTAATATAATGCGTACTAATGGTGAATGTATACCTTATTCTTACATTAATAAAATATGTTCTGATTGTTAATAAGTTTTCCATTCGAGCTTTTCTATCGTAATTTGACCATGTAATTCATTTCTTTAGAATACGAATATTATTATAGAGGAATTATATATGATACGGTTACTAACAGTTATTGTTCGAATCAATGGTGTACCCAAACATTAATTTTGAGGGGTGCGTATCGTCATTACATAAAAGAAGCAAATTTGTAGTTTAGAATAACCACTTGGTAAAAAGTATAAATAATACGCTATATCAATCTTATTTCTCCTATTTAAAACTCTTCAAGTATTGAGTTTATTTTATCATTGTATAAAAATGAAGGTTATTTAATAAAAATAATTAAGATAAAAGTAAAATAAGTATTTTCTATAGGGATGCATCCCCCCCTCATCATCATCGACAAACACTGACCTAGAGGCACCTTTTTGGAGACAACAAAGACTTCTATTCTTTTCTCAGAAATCGCCCTAGTTGGAATCCGTCTTTCTCTTTGTGATGAAAAAAAATTTAAGAATGAATAGAAAAAAATTCTTGTTTTAAAATTTCAAATATCTGTATAATAGTAGAACAAAAGAATTATCTTGAAATATTTCAATTTCGAGAAAAAAATCTTTGGGGGGTACATATGTCCCTTTGCAGTCCCCCCCAGGTATGCCACTGATTTGAGCATAACAAAGGTGTTAAGTTGAAATTTCATAAGCTCAACCATTGGTTATACTGTTTACTTGTTGCATTATGTTTTGTAAATAAAACATTTCAAATTGGGAGGGGGACCGAATTATTTACTAATGTATTTGATTTCAGATTGAACAGCAAAAAAATGTTTTTATGAAATAAAGTGAAAACATAACTTTTTTAAATGGAAAAAAAAATGTTTGCGAAGATATAAAATAAACTTTAAGTCACATTTAAATATGGTTGATCTTAGAGATTTCATGTGTGACGGAAAGCAACATTTTTGTTGAAAATCTTGAAAAATATTTACTAATATGTATATACAAAAGAGCAATAAAAATCTCATAACATCTTATTCGAAAAACTGTTCATGCAATTTTGCAGTAATTTGCGAAAACCAAACGATTTTTTTAATGAATGTCACAATTCTATGTAACTAATTTGAAAATTAAAGTATTCGGTTATTACATATTTTTTTTAAAGAAAATTAAATTGTTTTCTCTCAAATTACAAAGTTGTTTTTCGAATCTAACGTTTTCAGGTTTCATTTTTTTTATATATTATGAAATAAATTATTTTAACTCTCAACACAGAATATTCCTTTCACAATTTCATTTTTCCAATTCGTGGTTGCCTAGCGACGGACGAAAGAAAAGCAATTCCATTATAAGCGAAGTAGATATGTTTTTATTCATATTTTTCCTCCATTTCATTTCATAGATGAAAATGGTAGCGAATATTTTTCTTTCAGTTTGATTCTACGAATGCATCATTTTTTTTTTTTTTTTGCTTTAGAATTAATCATTTTTTTTAAAAAAATCCCATTTTAAACGTAAATAGAGGATCAATGTTGTTGTTTTTTTTCTTGTTCCAAGCATTGTGAAAAATAAAGGTCTTAAAATGAGATAAAACATATGTAATTAGAGGAAAATGTTTTACATTTTTGTATGTAGTATAAATAATATTGGAGCATTAATTTAATCTATCTGATTAATTTTAATAAAACACTTTGAATATAAATTGAGAGTACAAATATTCACTAATTACTCAAATTCTTCAAAATCAGTATTTTTTTTCGACGTGAAACATTTTTACTTACAATCCAATCACATTAATTCATTAAAATCCCGAACTAATTATTTAATATTCATTGAATTTCGTAAGATGATTCCGATATAATATAAAAGGACTTGACTTTTGAATAATGTTTATTTATACAATTTAATCACTTTAATTAACTTTAAAAAGTACATGAATAATATCCTTAAAAATATGCTCTTTATGAGAGGAATTACAAAGTAAAACTGAGGTTCTGGTGTTAGCATGAGAAAACTAGAATTGATTTCGTCCGACAAGACAGCGAAACAGATTATTAAGCTGTATTCAAGATTTAGTGAATGTTAGTCTATGTAATAAAAATTATGGGTTTTTTCCCCTATGGTATCATTTCCAACAAGAACACAATTTTAGAAAGTAAATATATATATATATATATTGTGATTATCACTAATATAAGTTTTGTTATGTGTCTGCTATTCACAAAATCAGAATTTCCATTTTTACGCTTCATTTGATTTTAAAATGTATAAGTAAAATTGTATTAGATTAAAAAATATTACTTTTTATAAGAAAAAAAAAATCTGAGAGAATCTTAATATTAAAAAGTTATTGAATTTGAAATAGTATAGGAATAGGGAATTTACATAATCATATATCTTTTTCACATACACACTCACATTTGACTTAGAATGAATAATTTATTTATTAAAATGTTGATTCCTTCTTAAAACATTAGCATCAGTATATGATTAAATTGATTTTGTTTGCAAAACAATTAAAAAAAAACTACAGTTCACAGTACAAAATTACAATTTTTAAAATCAAATCAGTATATAAATGTTACAACTTAATTATGTACGTGATAAATAAAAAGTGTTTATTCACGAATAATTCTATAATACAGAAATACTTTATCTCGGTATGACTATTCATACTTATTTTCCGACGGTTTAGAATTTAATTACTATACCAGAATAAATATTGAGGCCTTTATTTGTACATATTAGAATCAATCGATGATCTAATGATATATAACAATATTTATAATACAAAATTTTTCTATTTTGTAGTACAAAATTTTTATTGAAACATAAAGGTGAAAACAATTCAATAATCGTTGCAGTTTAAAAACATATCTTTTCAGACCAAAAAATAATTTTAAACTTACATCACAAGTGTACAAACAAACAGCAGAAATAAGTATAGAGTGAATTAGCTTAGCGAACAACATTTTAACAACGCAATTAAACGAGAATAAGACAAAAGATACATAATAATATACTCGGATTATTTCCCTCCTGATATATATAATTGAATAATGTAAGAAATATAATATTAAATATATTAATTGGAATAAAATAGATGTACAAGATGTATAAAACTAGAATGCAAACAAATAGGTTGATAAGATTTTTCTGATAAAGAAAATCTTAGAAAAATTATCTTAAATCTCCATATCTGATAAAGAAAAAGAGTGTTTTGAACTGACTTTGGTTTCACTTGCCTAGAACTGCAATTTATTTTAGAATTTAGTGATAAATAGTGATGAAAAGGAATAGTTTAGAAAAAATACTTTAATTAAAATTTATATTAATATTAAAAGAAATAAATTAAATTTAGAAAATATTTCAGAAAAATTAAGATTTTAAGAGCAAAACAGTTCCATAGGCTTATTGACAAATGGGAGCTGCGTAGGTGTGGTTTAATCTTAGCAGTCAACCAATAGGGTAGCAGCCATTTGTGTCAGTATCTCAATGTATATCAGTTTTTGGGAAGCCTTGATCCTAATTATGATAGCTTCTTACAATTATGATAAACTTTAATTAATTATGCTCTTTTAATTATAAATTATGATGAGAGAGTAAATTTTTTATCGTTAAAATAGGAACCTCGTAACTTTAGCCGTTACCGTTACCGTAGGAAGGCTGTGAGAGAGATGTTATGACGAAAGAACATGTTCTGATTGGATTTTGAGTTAAGTTTGGTGGGTGGAGCTAGGTGTTTTCTGTGTTTGTGTGGAAATCGAAGTTTAAGAGGATCTTTTTTAGATTTGTTAATATTATATAGGGTCTGGGTTGTAATTAGAAATATATATTAAGAAAGTAGTTATTGCTTAAATTCATCAGATTATTAAAGAATTTAAAGGAAATTTATGTGAACAAATTAGTCAATTTTATGGGGTCTATTTTGACCAATGAAATTCAGTCAGTAACCTTAGGTTAGGGAACTCAATTAAATAACTGGAGTTAAAAACATAATGATCAAATGAAATTTAAACCGACGGTTTACTTTTTTTAAACCTCGGTTTTCTTAACTCAGGGTTTCATTGTCGGGTCTAGTTAACGGTGATTACAGTCGAATAACTCTTCCGATAACCACAATATTATCATTCTTTTCAATTCTCTGTCGCTTTTATACGACGTGGTTATGTATATTCACTCCGCTTTTAAAGTTTACTTAATTTACATCACGTTTCGTTTGATTGGAAAGAAGCAGTGAACTTAAATATAAAATCGGAAAGAAACCCTAGATGTTAATCAGAGGGAAATATATCGCGATTAGTCCATGTTACAAAATTAAAACTCACTATCATGTTCACAAAGTAGACGATTAAATCTTCTATAAATATGGGATTCATACTCTATTTGTTCAGAATAAAGATGATTTTTATGTAAGTATGCTTTATTTTATTTCATTTTTCCCATTCTTCGGTTAACCGGGATTTCCGATAACCCGGGCTGGCTCTGGTTTCAATTACTTCGACTTAATGAGATTTTTATTTTTGAATCCTTAATAAAATATTATATTTTCTCTTTTTTCTAGTCTCCACACATGAATGACCTTTCCACGAATCCAATACTGCACAATTCACTTCATTCCATCACACACAAAAAGAACATCAAACGATTCCTTAAAGTAGGTTCCCGTAAAGGAAAATAAACGAACAAAATAAATCTATATTGCTACTAGTGTCAAAAAAAATGACCGAGAAAGTCCAGCAACTAATAAATAAAAAAAATAGAAAGAAAAAAAATTAATCGCCGCCGACGGTTCCAGAGTGAAAAAAAAAAAGAATAAATTAAAACGCCAGTGTGGTGCCTGAATCTTATTAGTATTCGGAAAACGATCTACAAATAGTTGGCATCCAGAAAAGGCAGAACTCTGGCAGTTTCTACAGCATTCCAGGAGATTTTAGTGAAAAGGCTTGGCCATACATGGTAGTTCTGTTGACGTATCATGTTTGATTATGGCTTTTTGTTATTATTTTATATTTTTTGTCTCTTTCCGCGCTTACCACCTGTCTGCGACGTTTTACACGTGGCGATTAGATTTTTAGGAATGAATTATTTTGCTGACGTACGTTGTTTAGTTCTTATTCCTCTTTAGTGCTTCAAGGTGCAGGTGAACTTTCGATGAAGTTCGAACATGTGCTTTGCGCTTCCATTTTTTTTTTATCCTGTAAAAATTATTAATGCGAGTAGTGTGTTGATGAGGGCATTAGTAATATGTGGTATTTTTTGTGAAAGGGATTTCGAGCGTATGTTGTATGTATGAATATTGCTATTTTTGTAGCAAGAAAAATGTTTATATCTGACAGATTATCACACATAAATAATTAATACTTTATGGTTATATAAATCCATTGAGTTTTAATCTACGGGAACTTGAAAAAAGCGTTTTACACATAAAATTCAACGAGAAATTAACATTTTGTTTCGATGTTAATTCGTGCCCTTTATTTTCGTTCAAAATAATCTTTCCATTTGATGGAAAATGTTATCCGCTCTAGATGTTACTGGCCGCGGTAGCCTACGGATTCGTAGCCGGCGATTTTCGTTCAGTCGTGGTTTTGATCCTCGGCCGCTAAAGACCCGCCGTGTAGCCGGGGATGATGCACGTTAAATCTGTCGAGGCCCAAAGTCCTCCCGTTGGCGTGGTGTGGGAGTTAGGAGAGGGGGTGCCAGCTCAGGTACCGTCCTCGTCATTGACCGAGGTTCAAAATCACGAGGTCCGTCGCCAACAGCCCTCGTGTTGCTTCTAGTGCGACGTTACTAAAAAAAAACTAATCTAGATGTTACTTTATAAATTATAATTCGTATATAAGTTCGTATTTATTATTATCATAGATTTACTTACCTATAATACATGTAGGAAGCGTGTATTTTTTTTAGTTGTAGTAACGTTTATAACGGGAAAATTTTAAATTATTTCATAACGGCATTTTGTTGTTTTATTCAAGGTAAATAATTGGCTTTTCTCAACGTATCCTTTGCAATAGATTCCCCTCAACATATCCTTAGCAATAGATTCCCCTCAACATATCCTTAGCAATAGATTCCCCTCAACATATCCTTAACAATAAATTCTTAATAAATCCGTAACACAACGGATTATCCTTAACAATACAAAATAATTGAGAACTCGATTAATTTCGACGAATTTAGTAATCGGAAACCAAGACTAGATACTTTTTTTTTTTTTAAAAAAAAAAAAAAAAAAAGATTACAACTGGGCCAGGGTAACTTTCTCACCAAACTCCTCACTCTCTTCAAGTGCTGATTGAAGAGAGTGACAAACTCCTAATTGTCTTTGAATGGCCATAATCATGAGCTCACGAGCTGTGCCGTTTCCTCGAGTCATGGGTTCAACCCTAATTCCACTAAAGACCAGTCTTGTAGCAATGTTGATGCACGTCAATTATGTTGAGGCTCAAGTCCTCACGTTGGTATGGTTGGAAAGTTTGGATAATATGAAAGCTTGGACAGGTGTTCGTCCTCGTCATTAATCGTGGTTCAAAGATCTGTCACCAATTGTCCTCGTGTTGCTTCTAAGAGAAACGTTAATAAGCTATCAGCAGCAGCATCATTGGCCTTGGATGGGTTTAAATTAAATTACTGTAGCTTAGTAGAGCAAATCTAGGGTTGTTTGCGACGAATTCTGAACCACGTTCAGTCTGGAAAGAAGACATCTGATCTAACTCCTCACACTCCTTATTTCCAGACTATACTGCATGATAAGTTTCTGATCTTGTTTAATTTAATGTGCAGAAGCTTTCTTATTTCTGTATCATGAATCATTAATGAAATCAGGATTCAATCTCACATTTCTACTTGGAAAGTCATTGATAATAAACTTCGCGGCTATGATCACTGAGCTACGCAGTCTATTTTCTTCGACTAATTTCGTTTTATAGTACCCTATATAAATCAGAATTGTTTACCAAGAAAAGTGGTCGCGGTAGATAAGGGTCATGGTCCCAAGTTTATGGTGACTTGTGATTGATTACCTTTCAAGCTTGCTGTCACTTTACCAGTATGAGAACGAACCTGTCATTCTGGAAAAGCAAGCCAATTGAAGTGGGCTGAAGTCGAAGTGAACTCAAGTCATTCTGCTGCCGCTATTTAAGGTAGCAATGGATTGAGTGACTGGTTTTATTAAAGTGTCGCACTGGAAGCAACACGAGGGCTATTGGCTACGGACTCGGGTGTCGTCCTCGTCATTTGACTGAAGTTCAAAATTACGTGGTCCGTCACCAATAACCCTCGTGTTGCTCCTAGTGCGGAAAGTAAAAAAACCAAACCAAACCTGATCAGGTTACCAGCTTATGTTTTGCTTTATTTGTTCTTTTTAAAAATGTTTTTAATAAACTGTTGTGAGAAGGCGTGGTTGTCGATCTTCTAGTGTAATGTTTAAATATTTTCTGATTTGGAGTTTGTTGGGTGTCGCACCCCACAATGGTGACAAGCCATAAGCTCATGTCCGGCGTTGTTTCATTTTGTATTTGTGTCATGATGCTACTAAAGACCCATCGTGAAGCTAGGCTGATGCACGTTAAATATTTCAAGGCTCAAATCCCATAATGTTAGCGTTATGTGTAAGTTTCAAGAGTGAGAAGCCAGCACTGATGTCGTCCCCTTCACATCAGTGGCTTACCTTCTTTAGGTAAAGGCGGGAATCATGTCCCCGAGGTATCCTAGTGATTTTTTTCTTTCCCATGGGGCTTACTGTCCTTGGACGCGTTCTTAGGATATTCTAACTATTCTTCTCTATTTGCACCCTCCCCCTTCTGAAACGATTTTTTAAATCCATATTTGTTTCGTCTAGATTACAATTACATTGTTTGGCACAGCATAGCTAGATTTGACTCTTACGCTATAACTCTACTTTCACCTTGTCACTAGCCGTAGCTGATAATAACGAGCTCCATCGCCTATAGGCACTGTTAATAAACATTCCATTAATCTATATTTATCAAGAGAAAAGGCATACAAATAACAGCCTCTTTGATGCTATTATTTTTATCCTATAAGACCAATCAGTCAATTAAGAGGAAAACAGTTCTCAAATGGATGGCACTTTCTGAGATAGTGAGGATAATAGCCTTTGTTGTTCTGCGAGTACATCCCGCAAAATCAACCAATCAGTCAGTCAATTCTGAGATAGCAAAATTCTACAATATTATTGTAACTTTTTGGTATATTAGACGTGCGCTCACACTTACTGTGTCATATTCTTTGAAATTTTTACGCTTTCTTTTTAAGAAATTGCTCTTTTTAATGGGTTTTCTTCTACTCACATTGCACCTATGTCTGGGTCAAAACTTTAAACGATTGTCCTCACATTTTGGAGCGCTCAAGTGAGCTGACATTTTCTATGAGCGAATTTTTTGGATGATAATACAATAATTTAGTTATAATTAATTAAAATTAATTGATTAAAACTAATTATTTAAAGAATTAAATTTTACGTCAAGTTGTCGCCAAATCCGTTGTCACTATGAAGGGGTCACTGCTTAAACTCTCTTTTGTTACCTGATGACATCCCTGGAAATCCATCTTTTCCTTTACTGGATAAGCTTTGCAGGGAAGCATCAACTCATGTTCGTAACATTGCTCCCCATCTTCAAGACAGGCGAATGTTACTGAAAATGAATGTTGCGAATGTTACTGAAAATGAATGTTACTTGAAATTAAAGGTATAAAACATTATGTTACGCAAAGTGTGAAGTTTGAAAGAAACCCATGTTTAAAAAACACTTTTTTTTTTCTGTGTTATTTACCTTATTGCACAGTATAGTTTTAAACTTAGGCTCTGTCCATCAACCATCTTGAATGGTGAACATAATGGTAATGCTACGGAATTCCTAATTACCTTCTCACATCTAGATTACTTTCTCAATATGAATGCAATAAAGTTCATTCAATAGATTTTGTAATATGGCGGGTTTCTTAATTTGTAACACTTTCGCCCGAGTTCAAATAATGGTAAGCTTAGATGCTATCCTCGTCACTTGACACGGTTCAGAATTAAGAGGTCTGTCACAACTTCATGTTTCTCTAGTTGGACGTTAATAAAAACCAAACTTCCACATTTAGGCAATATATTTAAATATTTTTTTAAAGATTTTGAGACTCCATAGATGAATCACAGAATTAGACTAAAAAAATTCAGAAATGAAAGGAGTAAAACGACTTACTTTCCGTATTTTTGTTTAAAATTCCGAATGCACTTTATAGTTTTGAGAAAAATACAATGTAATCTAGATTTGAAGTAGTAATAAAAATTCAACGGGATTATTATTACTCTTCCTCGATTTTATTACTTTCACGGGGTACATTAATTGATCGGATACGGATTATGTAACGTGGTTTACACAGATATTTATTTATTCAAATAAGAAGAAAGAAAATAATTGACTATGCTATTGTCGCTTCTAAGATTATTATAATATATATCAACATATTGAGGAAGTGTGTGGTTAAATCCATTACATAATAATAAAATAAAGTGATTAAAGGAGTTAAAAAAAGAGATGTATGAAAATCGAAAATTAAAATCCAAAGTTACTGAATTCATTCTCATAATCTTTCACATGATGAAAGTTTCAGAACAGTCCTAAAAGTGTTGCGAAGCGTTCCCAGGACTTACTTCAAGAATATGCGTTTGTTTGCGTCCCCCGACGATTTGTCTATTGCAGGGGTGGGCAAATAATTGCCCACTGGCAACATACAGCCTGCTAAGATTTTCTTTGTCGCCCGCCAAGACGGTCAAAAAAAAAATCTGCGTTGAACCAATATTGCCTTTCCGTGCGTTAAATCATTCAAAGTAAAACGAGGTCTATTTGCAAGGCAAGCGGGTAAAGACAATTTATATAGTTTTCCTTTGTTAGGAAAACAGAAAATGCCTGAAAGTGTTTCTGATAAGATTAAGGATCATCTGTAGGGTTTGGAGCCCTAGGTCACGAGAAGATTTCAGCACATTATAAAAATTGAGCCTAAATTCAATTCGCTCTGTTATCCCACCACTACTGATATTGACACAGCACCTGAGGAGTTGCAACTTGAACCTATTGACATGAAGTCAGAAACAAATGTTGAATGTTGCGACATTAGGGGATTTTTACAAATCTTTTTCTGCTGAGAAATGTCCATGTGTGAAGAAATATGCTGGGAAAAATGTTCTCTATAATTGGATCTACATATATTTGAGAGCAAAGTTTTTCTTGTTTGAAGATCAACTGGAGTAAATATAGATATTTTTTGACAGACATTCACTTGCTGGCTGTGATGAAAATCTCCACAATCTCTTCCTTGATTTATAAAAAAAATTGTAGAAAATGTGATGGGGTATAATTGTCGCATCAAATTGATTCTAAAATTAGATGTGCTTTCAGCTATGGATGATATGAAATTAGCCCAATAAATAAATTAAATTAACCTGTCACTATTTTATTTAATTTATATTTATTGATTTTTTTGGTACAATTTATACATTTACTGATATGCAAAGTTAACTAATGTATGTAATCATTTTAAAAGGTGCGGTCCACGCCCCCAGCCATCATTTCCACGAAGTGGCCACCGAGAAAAAACTATTGCTCATCCCTGGTCTGTTGGAACATACTCGACAATCTTTTTATTCGCAGAACATAAAAAGTGTAGTTTTCCGTCGAGCCGCTTTTTCTTCTCAAACGTACCACAACGACCCTATAGTTACTTTTTCACTTGAAAATCTCTTCTCTGTTAATTGGATAACCAACCGCTTAAAAAACTTCAAATGATGTGAGAGTGTTTATTATATTTTTCTTTTAATACTTCCTTTTGTATAGAATATAAGTATTCTATGCATTGAACTCAAACTCCTGCTCCCCCCCCCAAAAAAAAGTACCTTTTGGGGACAATTTGCTTCAGTCATTGGTATTTTATTACGAGGGATGTAAGCTTACTTACGTAACTATATTTTACATAACAAAAATAATTCATTTATCTCTATGTCATAGAAAACAGACGTGTCTCCGTGGCGGGGCGTTTCGATTTCTTTAGCATCAATACATATCTTTGCAGCGTGAGTTTTGAACGTTAAACGCTCATGTAGGGATATCGTAAGATTTTAATTAATTCTAATGATCGAGATATCTGGATACAATTTATTCTTCACATTAATTGATCCTCAGGTGCATAATGTCGTTAATTATAGCTAATCATGCTGATTTGTTTAGTTTCAGAAACCGTAGATTGAAATGACCCGCAGTAGGGAGAAGATTGAGTTCAATCAACAGAGTTATACAATGATGCTATACTACTAAACTTACTTTAGTTATACTTCTAAAGGTAAGGTGATCAGATTTTAACATTCGAAACGCGGGACACCATTGATGGGGGGAGGGATTCTTGATTAAAAATTTGGTTCCTATAAAATACCTAACTTTGGTACCTAAATAAATTATTTACCTAAATCATCTGAATAGCTTAGCTTATTTGTTGACATCACTTGTTTAACTAGCACTAGCCCGCAGTACGATGTGCATCGTATGAAAGACAGTTACAAAACTCAACATGCGAAGGCGTTACTTCGTGGGCGACCAACAAACTCCTTACACCCTGACCCTTCTTCCCTCTAAAATTTCCCTCTGTTTCCAATTTTTGTATAAGATGTAATTCATTTACAACAATGTTCGAAATGATGCTAGAACGCTAGCGGAACATGTCGCCATAAGAATAACATCTGTGGAAGTGTACAAAGTGTTCTCTCTTCATTTTACAGCTGCAAAATGTTTTCGTTGCTGCCAATGCCGAAAAATGCCACTAAGTCTAAACAATGGTGGTCGTATTCTAGCAACTGATCAAGGAGAACTTTGATAAGCAATTCCTGATAATCAGTTCTCAAGAATTATTTTTATTATTAAAATTTAACATTATAAAATTTACAAGCCGTTCCCTAGCTTGTCGTGCATTCTTTCTAAAAATCGGGACTTTCTTAAAACCCTGCGGGACGCTGAATAAATTGTTAAAAATCGGGACGTCTGGTCACCTTATCTAAAGGTCAAGAAACCCTGGGAGAACTTTGAATGGCAACTATGTAGAAAAGTCTGATTAAGAAATAAAAATTAGCTTTTCACACACTTCGATTATTATTTAGCAAAAATTATAATTTTATGATACTAAGGGTTACTTACATCTATAGTTTCCTGAAATCAAATCAACATTAATAGCAATCATTTACAATATTATGTACAATAGAATCAAAATTAATATGCAGATTAAATTTCATCGAGTTTTTAGAAATAACTGAAACTTATATCACTTCGTATCATTGGGTCATTTTACTGTTTCAAAAACTGTTCCAAATTCGAATATTTTCTTTAAGGTGAAGATAAACTTTTGTTTGTTCTTATATTCATTTAACGGTCAATGAAGGCCTTGGAACGTCTGATTCATTGATATCGAGAATATTCTTCACATCCATATCCAGTAGTTCCTCCACCAGTTAGGTCATCACACCGCTGTGCAATCATTTAAACCTCTAATTACTCATGCCATCCATTAGACACAGAAAAGGTAGCCATCAAAAACCTCCTACGCTTTCAACAGTATGTGATGGAATAGTCCATACCATAACTGGAAGATAGATGGAGTTCAAAGTTCTACCGGGTGTCTGTCTACGTCAAGGCCACATCCATTATGTAACAGCCGTATTTCTTTGTTAATTCTTTTTTTACTATTTAGAATTTGGATTAGTTGACTTTCGTAAGGCTTATAACGGTTAGTGGAATAAATAATTGTAAAGGTAGATTCATGATGGTAATGTTACCAATTAGTTGAAGGTGATTGTGCTTAGTAATGGAACAGGGTTTTGTTTTTGAAATAGTGTTGTAATATTTAGATTGCATTTGTTTGTATAAATTCATTTTTAAAAGTGTTGAAGATTTCAATATCGTTAACTTTAAACCTGTTTAGCTCATTTTAAGTGTTCATTGAAAAAGACTATGTTTTGAAATATTTAGATATTTTGAATGAATTAATTTTAATACAACAAAAGAATGAAAGTTTAATTGTATTTGCTTTTATATTGCGTAAATAGTTCTGATTTTTCGAGTATGACTATTTGTTTTTGCGTCTGTGTTTATATTACGATTATTCACAATCCTGTGATAAGTTCGCCAATTCAACAGCGATTTTATGAATTAGTGAAAAATTTTTGCTTTGCGACTCGTGGGTTACTGTTGGTCCGTTAAGTGGATAAAATTCCGGTTAAGAAGCATTGTATGAGAAATCTCAACAGAAAAAAAATTCCATAGGACCATTTTTTTTTCTCCATTTTTATTACCAGTCAAAATAAATTTCTAAGCCTACTTTTCTCTACTTTTTAACTCTTTGTTTGCAGTTTGAAACAAAATTTTGTCATTTGAGAAATACAAATTCAGAGAGTATAAATTTTTATTTTATTTCGGTTGTGTGTTTTTGAAAATTCAGTTCGCTGCCGGTGTGCGCAGTTAAGTATCATACAAACAAACTCGCACATTTTATCTTTGAACGTAAAATAAAAGACTAATACATTTGGCGTGGATTGTATTTTTTTTTATTGATAGACTTTATTACGTCTCTCTTAGAAAAAACACGAGGGCTATAGCGTGGAATGGAAGTGGAATATCTTCAATTGTTGACTTCGTCATTTGACAGAGCTTCAAAATAATGAGGCGTATTTGTTGTGTTGAGTGGTCGTTTGTGTTAGCGGACGCAACCCGGACAAATGTCCAATAAACAAACGAATACAAAGCCTATAAAAATGTTCAAAAGATCCAACTTGCAACAAAGGTATCTATTTCTGCTCCGGAAACTTAGAATTATTTAACATTAATTGATTAAATCTTTTTATAGAAAATATTCTTTAGTTCAAGAACTTATATAGCTGAATTAATCAAACATTAATCTCTCTTTTATTTATCTTCAAGCAATTTTGGAGAATTTCTTCGAAAAATCACTGTCCTGGTCAGATAATTACGAAGAACTACGTGAAAGATCCTGAAAGCTTGAAAAATATCTAACTCAAATGTCTGCAATCAAATTCGATATTATCCTCGAATTTTGAGCTTTTCCTAATGTAATTTAAACAAAACTGAATGAAATAAAATGCAATTCACATTATTGTGACGCAGTATTTTCCCTAATAGTAAAAGAATGGTATAACTGGGAACAATTTTGAGGATGGGAAAAAAGATCCCAATACAAATATTCATTGATACTGATTCAACACGAATATATATTTATAACTCGCGCACCACATCTTTAAAAATAAAATATCTTCAATAAATATTTTCCTCTTCGCTCATACTCAAAACAGTTCCTTAACTGAAAAATGTTTTAAAAAAACAGAAGACAAAATATGAAACTATGTGTGTGCAGGAAAAATGGATTAATTTAAACAAAATTAATCAGCATACCATTGGCTTATACAGTCTAATTAATTTGCATACCATTGATTCTAACAAAATTAATTAGCATACCATTGG
>BMAW01060325.1:1121425-1165189 GCA_019974015.1 Nephila pilipes | reverse complement strand
TTCTAACAAAATTAATTAGCATACCATTGGTTCTAACAAAATTAATTAGCATACCATTGGTTCTAGCAAAATTAATTAGCATACCATTGGCTTTACACTAAGAAGCTGTAGCTTCTCATTCTGTCTTGCAGAATGAGGAGCTACAGCTTCTTAGTGTTTCATTCTTTCCGTCTCCAAATAGCGACATGTCATAGATTATTGAAAAGCTGTGAAATAGATATATTAAATGGGATGTATAACATATTCGATTTATTTATATAGATTACATGTTACAAGCAATTATTTTTGGCGATTTCTCGAATTACGCAATAGTAAAATTGCCGTGCCGTAAGAAATACCTTCCTAATAGGAATTAAAAATTTTTTTATTCTAATCCTATTCAGTTAATTCTTCTAATTTCCTTCAAGCTTATTTTCTTAAAATTAAATTGTAAATGTAAGTTTAACTATGGTGGTGGTGGGGAAATATTAATAAGTTAATGGGTTGAAAGATAGCCAGCTTCTTTAGTAAAATAAAAAGATGATATTAATATGTTTTGGTCTGGAAAATATTTCAAATTTAAGTGCTGTTCTTTAATATTGGTCGAAGATAGCCTTAATCAACGATTTTCATTAGTATTCTCCAAATAATTAATTATTTTTCTTGAAATACTAGTAAGGAGATTCGCTTCTGATTGTATAATACCATTTAGTCTAATTTCATTCTGTTTCACTAACTGTACTTATTACTGAGGGTCCATGTTCATTACCCAAAATTGCTCAAAGAAATAATTGAAACTTCCATTTTCTGAGTTTTGTGTTTGTGTGTTAGAGGACGGAACAAACATAAACGAGAGATTTTGATATTTTCTGAAATCTACTTACCAAAATTATGCATTAATATGCTATTTTGTATACCTACGTAGGAAAGATTAACATTCTTTTCCTACGTATTGGGTAAGGTGACTAGACGTTCCGCTTTTTAACAATTTGACCCGCGGGGTTTTAAGAAAGTCCCGATTTTTAGAAAGAATGCTCGACAAACTGGGAACGGCGGGAGAACGGGAAGGGACTATACAGTTTTCTGCTTCCATGTGGATATTTCACCTGGATATGAGCTTTATATTATTTTAGTAAATTTTATAATGTTAAACTTTAATAATAAAAATAATTGTCGAGAGCTAATTAATTATCAGGAACTGCTCATCAAAGTTCGCCTTGATCGATCGGACCACCATTGTTTGGACTTAATGAACAATGACAAACTTATCTAATGTAAACTAAAATGTTTGGACTTAATGAATAAATTTTTCGGCATTGGCAACAACGAAAACATTTTGCAGTTGTAAAATGAAGAGAGAACACTTTGTACACTTCCACAGATTTTATTCTTACGGCGACATGTTCCGCTAGTGATCTAGCATCATTTGGAACATTGTTGCAAATGAATTACATCTTGTCCAAAAATTGGAAACGGAGGGGAATTTTAGAGAGGAGAAGAGTCAGGGTGTAAGGAGACTGTTGGTCGTCCACGAAGTAACGCCTTCGCATATTGAGTTTTGTAACTGTCTCTTATACGATACGCATCATACTGCGTGCTAGTGCTAGTTAAACAAGGGATGTCAACAAATAAGCTATTCAGATGGATTTAGATAAGTAATTTATTTAGGTTAGGTATTTACTTAGGTAATTTATTTAGGTTTAGGTTATTTATACCAAAGGTAAGTATTTTTTAGGTACCAAATGTTTAATCAAGAACCACCACCACTCATACACCTTTCAATGGTGTCCCGCTTTTCGAATGTTAAAATCTGGTCACCTTAGCATTGAGAGGTTTTTTAAAATTCCTGTCGATGAAAAGAATACGGATGTGCATGGGGCCAATTGCGCACAAATTAGTCCGTAGTTCTTTATTCAATAAAAATCTCCTCTTAATGGCTCTTTGAGGGTTCCAAACAAATGGTATTCTGAAGATGCTAAAATTGAACTATAGGGATGATGTTCGAGAGTTATCCAGTGACGTTTTTTTTTTTTTAATTTTTCTGATATTACACCAACCTGTGTGGGATCATACAACGTCCTGGAGATTGAGGACACTGCGAATCATAAGAGAACGTCCTATGAACCGATTAACTTCATCAATCTTCTTAAGTTCATCTGGCCGCGGTAGCCTAGCTGTCATGGTCGCGGACTAGCGAACGGCGGTTTTCGTCGAGTCGTGGGTTCGGGAAAATTACAAAGTTCTACGAGTTTTTCAAAGAAAATGTGCAGTAATATCATTTAAAAGTTATTTCATTATTTTGCGTGCATTGTTTTATATTAGAGGAGTGAAATGTTTTGTGTATTTATGGAATATTATTTTTAAACTTAGTACGTAAATGCAAATATATTTGAAAAAAAAAATCATGTCTATATTCTACTCAAAGGGAAAAAAAAACACGGAGACTAAAAAAATACTTTTATAGT
This sequence comes from Nephila pilipes, assembly GCA_019974015.1. Taxonomy (NCBI): domain Eukaryota; kingdom Metazoa; phylum Arthropoda; class Arachnida; order Araneae; family Nephilidae; genus Nephila; species Nephila pilipes. The sequence continues at coordinate 1,162,745 of BMAW01060325.1, read as the reverse complement.
TCAATAATATGTTCAAAATATCATTATTAGACACACAGATCTAAGTTTTACGACTAATTTGAAAACATAAATGTCGCAAAATGGAAGAATCTTTAATTTAGTATTTTATTTTCCCCTTGCATGTCCTGGTTCTTATAAGCGTTTTTCACAGAAAATGATTTCTCTCAGAAATATTCGAAAGATGGGATTAAAGGAGAAATTAAAACATCGTGAAATTTCCCTGGACTTTTGGAAGCTACCGAAAGTAATACGACGGAATTCTACTAAGTAGCACAAAAGTAAAATGTAATCAACACATGCACACGCCAACTAAATATTCCAATCATTGGAATCATGTGTCGATTCAAATCAGTCTACTTAATTCTTATTTTTACTGACAGAAACCGCAAAAATAGGGTCCGATCGAGGACAGTGATCGATTATTACCTCCCACTCAAACTGGTTGCGGATTGAACCTGGGGTGTGGTGGGGACATTCGCAGACAGATGCAGACTGATTTCTTTCGTTTTTTTTTAAAGAAATATAAAATAAAGTGTAGCCGAGATTTTTTTTGTTTTGTTCAACAAGTACTAATGAGGAAACGTGGTTGAATTTTTCGAATAGCCACTTAAACGAATGCTGAAATGGATGCGAACTTGATGCCAATAATATACGGCATGTACCACAGGTGGAACATATAATTTGCAAATAATGTACATTATTTACCACCAGTTGTACACGAAGCTTTAAATAAGGTACATCATATTACCGATGACAGACAACATCAGTAAATTTAATATACGTCATGATAACAAGGATCCTTTAGGAAGATTATTTCTTCCAGGGATTTTCCTTCTTTTGGTTGGTTCGTGCATTGTGATCCCGAGGCGTCCCAGGAATCTCTTTCTTTCGGCCGGCAGTTTTCGTCGAGCCATGGGTTCAAGACTTGATGCCACTCAAAACCCGCCGTGTAGCTGGGACCGATGCATGTTAAATCTATCTTGGCTCAGTCCTCCGATTGGCATGGTGTGGGTGTTTGGAGATGGAAGTACCAGCTCAAGTGCGGTCTTGGTAGGTTTCTTCTTTTTTTCACCTGAGGGAAGTGCCAGCTCAGGAGGTGTCATCCTCGTCTCTTGATCGAGATTCAAAATTAGGAGGTCCGTCTCGAAGAGCCCTCGTGTTGCTTATCAGTGCCACGCTAATAAATCCAATCAATCACTACACTGTACTTAAACTTTCTTTCGCTTTTAATAACTTAACGAAAAGTTTTACTTTTAATCGGTTAATTTTGCAACATCTAAAATCAACATTTAATAGTGTACCACCAATGGTACACGAAGTTGTAAATAATATACGACATGTACCACAGGTGGAACATATCAGTTGCAAATTATGTACGTTATATACCACCAGTTGTACACGAAGCTTTAAATAAGGTACATCATGTACCACGACGGCAGACAACATCAGTAAACATAATATACGTCATGTACCATCGGTACCACCGACGGTACACATCGTCTCAAAGGTGTTAGTTGAAATTCACCTGAAGCAATCGCTGTACTTATATCATTGCAGTAAAAGGTGTTTTTTAAAAAATAGAAAAAAAGAAAATCTTTTCCATTTTTTGAAAAACACCTTTTACTGCAATAATATAAAAATACAGCAATCAATTTCTTCTCTTGATCAATGAAGTGACCGCGGTAGCCTAGTGGTCATGGTCATGAACTCGCGGCTGGCGTTGTTTTCGTCGAGTCGTGGATTCGAGCCCTGATGCCACTAAAGACCCGCTATGTAGCGGGGCTGATGCACGCTAAATGTGTTGAGGCTCCAAATCCTCCTTTTGGCGTGGTGTGGAAATTTGAAAGGGAGATACCAGCTCAGTTGTCGTCCTCGTCACAAGATCGAGGTTTAAAATGTCGAGACACTGGTAACCTCGTGTTGCTTTTCCCTGTAATGTTAATAAATCATCAAATCAAATCTTGACGAATTAAAGCATTTTGTAAATTTGTCTTCATTATCTGAATCAATAAGTTTGACAAAAAAAATTCTTTCACAAATCAGAAAGAAAAATTAACGCAGTTTTTTTTTCTTCTTGTATTGGAGTAAGTCTCAGAAAAAAATTGAATATATTTTTTACCCATTGTGCTTTACGCAAATTTATATGCAATCGGGAATTCAAGAAACAAAGTAGAATTGGGGAAGTTATTTAGAATTATGAATTAATTAAGAGTTGAGTATTAACGATTTACTAAACAATATAGAGCATTTCTTTTGTTTCTTTCATTATTATTTCAGTTCCACACAAATATTTGCGCAACATTAAATCTACGGTAGAAATGAACTTGTTGCTTGGCACAGGCCTTCTGTCTCTCTTTTCTTTCTTTCTCTCTCTCTCTCTTTCTTTTTTGATGCTAAAAATTCTGTAGATTTTTTTTTAAAAAAAAAATAAAATCATAGGAAACTAAACAAGACTTAATTAGTCAATAGGTAATTTAGACAGAAATTAAATTTAAAAGCTTCATTAAAAAGATTTTTAAAAAGTGCTCTAGTGATCACGTACATATACTTAAAATAAATTCGCATTAAGAACTTCTCGTGTATTAAAAACATGCGTAATTTTTTTTTAAAAAAATACATAATTTTATAACATTTTTCCTCTTATCATGTGAGACATGCCAAAACGATAATTAAATAATTTAGAAAAATATTAAAAAAACGGATTAAATACATATTTTACGGCAATATACATTAAGATACGTATACATTTGAGAAATGATGTCTCGTCCATCAAACTCATTTGTTGATTGATGAATCTTGTTGCAAAACAAGCTATCGTTCGCTAGAACACCCCTTCGGGCTGATCTACCGAAAAGTCCAGCTCCACCCCACCCCTCTTCCCTCCGAATAATAATTACCCCAGAGCGCGATATTCATCGATCGAACAAGGCTCCCCATCAAAGTGGGACAGAGAGAAAGAGGGACGTTGAACTTGACCCGTCTGGTTCATCCCGCGTGCGCGCAGACGATATCTCTCAGACGGTGGTGGTACTTCCCAAAAATGGAATTGCCCACTCTCCTCCCGCCTACACACCCTTCGCCCATTCATGAATGCTACAACTTCGCAAGGTTGTAAATTTTAATGCACTCAATGTTTATCTTTTTACGCTTTCGTTTATTTTTTTGCACTTAAAGATGCGTCATGTGAAAAGTACTCGGCGTGGGTGATCTTGGGAGATGGTGGGTAATTATCGTTTGGTGTCCCTTTCCTTCTCCACTTCTAGGGAAGGTGGAGATGTGTTCGATTTTTGCGCGGCATGATGCCAGATCGAAATTTCAATGGAAGTAAATGTAGGGTGAGTCGTTCAGTGGGAATGGATTAAAAATCCAAGGATTTTGTGAGTCAATGTACCCGGGATGATTGGCGTGGTGCCAAATTTGGAGTAAAATGTTCGTGGGTAATGTGGTAAATCTTCGAGGAGGGGAACTGTGTTAAAAGAAATTTAAACGAATGCTTCTTCAGAGAAATTGTGTTTCATATACGAGGTGAGGTTATTAAATGGCGGGACTGACGCTGTAAAAATTTTATTTTGATTTCATACATATTTTCGATTATCACCTTCAATACACACTTCTATTCCATTCCACAATCCTCTATATGAATCTTCCATCGTTCTAAACAGTGCTAGAAGTCTTCTGTCAGCTCCTTCCGCCGCTTTCTATTTCATAGCTTTGACGAACTCAAATCTTGTTCCTTTTAATGCAGATTTCACTTCAGGAAACATATAGAAGTCGCTTGGCTCAAGATCCAGCGAATTAGGCGGATGGTCCAACACTAGGATGCTGTTCTTGAAACCTCTTGACAGAAAATGTGGAATGAGCCGGCGCATTGTCTTGGGAGAAATATTTACCGCACGGATTCTTTGTCAATTCCTATTCTCAGCAATCGCACAAATACTTAACCGACGGTCAGATCGAACCAGATTATTGATTTTTTCGATATTGTCATCCGTTCTTGATATGGATGGGCGACCCGGGCGTGAATCATTCTTCAATGGCTTCTCGAGCACCTTGAAAACCCTTAATACACTTAAAAACACATGCACGCGATGAACATTCACTTCTTTCAAAAAATTATAAGTTTCAGAAACGATTTTCCCCAAGTTTCATGTTAAATTTCGCAACAATTCGTGGATCTATTGTTTCACTAATCATTTTTCCGGCGAAACAAAAAAATAACTAAAGCGAACGAAGGCTACAGGAATACGGATTTTTTTACAGAAACGAGAGGCACTGCATTCATAAGAGAAGGCTTCACACTAAACAGCTGTCTGTCGCTGGCGTTTGGCGCATGCGTACTTCATGTGTGGCAGCGCCAGTTCTCATTATTTAATAATTACACCTCGCAGTATCGTTTTGGTAAAAAATAAGATAACACATATTTTAACAATTAGTTAAAAGTATATAAATTGCAATAGCAAATACAATATAAAGGGTTAGGGCAAATGATCAAATAGTTGGAATCTTTAATTTTTTGTCGAGTCTTCGTGAATTTTGGCGGGTAGGGCCTTTATTTCGAAGGTGATTCATAAATGCGCGTGTTTGAAATGTGATTACTCACTGTATAACTGTCCAGTAGATGTTTATTATTTTTCTTAGAAGTATGCTTTTCTTCATTTTCTTTGGATCAGATTCACCGGAAATAACCCATTGTTTTGACTGTCGCTTGGTGTCTGACGTACAATGATGAATCCAGTTGTCATCGACATCGGTAACTTGATGCGGCAGAAATCAAATTTTCTTTTGGCAATAAATGATTACATAATCAAAATTAATCCTTGTATAAGTGTAAAATTCGATTTGGTGTCGTTCAGCAGATGGCAGCACACAATAGTAAGACCGATTTAACTTATAAATGTCATCTGTCATCAAAAATTGGTACTTTTTGTGGCCTTTTCGAGTTGGTTTATGTATCATATTCTAAATTTATTTCTTAAAAATATTTGATTTCTTGAGTTATGAAAATATTTACCATTGCGTCAGAGACGTTTAGATATGTTTCTTCTTAGGATTTCAAACTTTAATTATTTTTATTTACTACATCGTCTCCATTATTAACGATTTGGTTAAAAGTCTTATGTTAATTCTTTATTTTATATTAAAATATGATTAGAGTAATTTATGATTTTTATTTTCATTTTAAATTAGAAAGAGTAATTTAAGTTAATGGAGAAATAATTATAGAGAAAGCGGTTAAAAATTTAATAATCATGAAGAATATTTTTCAAAACGACTTTTTGTTTATGTAATATGTTCACACTTCTGAGATTATTCATGCAAAATTTTATGAAGGCTCAACAAAAATGACAGATTTTTCAAAACTCTTGTTTTGTTGAAAAAGATAAGATGAAAAAAAAATTCGAGGTAAAAAACCAACGTTTTTAAATGATGGCAAAGTTTATTAGGAAAAATTATTGAAATATTAGTTAAAACTTTGTAAAAAACCTCAAATCTCTCTCGTCATTAAGATCACTCTCTCTGCGTAATTCAATATATCTTCCATAGATGGCGCCAGGTTACTACACAAATTACATGAAAAAAAATATTGAAAAAATTATTGAAATATTAATTAAAACTTGTCGCAAATGTCTAAATATTGCATTGTTAGGCAAGTAAGAACGATTCCCAAGGTTTCAGAGCTCTAGCTTGAGGGGAAGTTGGTTAAATTAACGATAGAAAATTTGATGACACACACACACACCAAGTGAAATACAGAAAAACGTTGTAATAATCGACAGTATCTAGTAAGAACGAATATATTCAACCATAGAAAAAGAAGTAAAATAATTTTAAAAAAAGTTACATGAAAAGTTTTGCAAAGAACAGATTTGACCACCCAAAATGCGCTTTTTTTTAAAAAAAAATTATTGTTAAATTACTCAACAAGTATAAGAATTAAAGTAAACGATGGAGTATCGAGAAATGGACAATAGTACACTTATCCGATATCAAAACTAAAGGAAACGATAAATTATTACATTGATTATTACATCAGCTACATGTAATTAAAATATCAATCCCGATTTAAATGTCCATTTAACACAGTTAACATAATACACCTCGTAAATTTGAAGAATGATTAAGCTACGGTTTCCTAAAAAATATCAGTGCCGTTATCAAACGGCGAATGACGTGACCAAAACGTTATCTGTGCAAACCAATAACGTGTTTCTTCGCCTTCAAAGCTCTTTAGGAAGCAACGCCATATGGTTTACATAGACAACATTTTGATGACGTCATCCATCATAATATTGCGGGCACCAAATAATGACTCCGCTTTCTTAGGAAACCACAGCTTTACATGACGACATCCATACGTAGGCAGGCACCGCACTTTTCCACATGTACGCCTCGCTAACATGAGCCCAGGCGGATTTATCGCGCTTGGCCCCTTTACACAACAGATCTTTATTGGAAACAGGACTCTGAACATAGTGACCCCAGATATCGTGAAATGTCTCGGTAGCGTGAAGAATCACACAGCTTAAGTGAAATTACTTTTTTTAAATTTACTATGGCAGATCACAGGCAACCTCCGTCTCTTTTCCCAACGCCATTTGTTCTTTTCGGACAATGTCCAGTTTGACTCACGACCATGCTAGTGCCACATGTCGAATGTCAAATGGATAGACTCTAAATATCCGTGTCATTCTGAAGCATAGTTCACAATTCCTCCTCATAAAGGCGGATCATCCCTTCCACACTTGTGTAGCAGGGCCACGTGTTCAATGAATGCACCAAAGCAGCTGACCACAGATGTGGCTTATTTAATGCCCGCTTTGGAGAAATAAACCCTTTTATTTCGTCTTTTGAGTGGGGAGTCGGGAAACAAAAACGGAGGTTCAAACAGATGTCTCTGACAGGGGGTTGTCTAGATTTTGAACCTCGACAGATTTAACGTGCATCAGTTCCGGCTACACGGTGAGTATTTAGTGGCATCAAGGCTCGATGCCATGACTCGACGAAAACCGCCGGCCGCCAGTCCGTAACCTTGACTACTAGGCTACCACGGCCCCCAAAATAAGTATGAATATCGAATATATTACTTATTTTTTTAATTAATTTTAAATAGACGGGAGTGGTAGTTGTTTAGTTAGGTATTGGCTTTCGTCATTTGACCACGGTACATAATTATATATTTCGCCACCAATAAGTCTTGCGGTCGAGGTGGCTGGGCGGAATTTCCATTGTTGTTTCCATCGAGCGGTGATTTCGAGTCTTGATGCCGTTACAGACCCTGTAACTTTTTGGAAACGAAAACAGTCAGGCTAGAGATAAGTATTAAGCATGCGCCATGCTACACACTAGATCCTCGTTTTCTCACCATTATTCGTTCAGTCTCGCTCTCTAGTCGATGCGCGGGTATCTTAGTCTCCGAGTCTGATTGGGTGATTTCGTCCCTGACGAAGTCAACTGGTTTGTGCCGTGAAGTTCCCTATAACCCGTTCTGTAACGGAGTTGATGCACGTTAAATCTCCCAGAGCTCAAAAGCGGAAGTCACTTCACCATGATAAAAAATTACGAGGATCGTTTCCAATATCCCCGGCCAAGGTAGCCTACGTCATCTTGTACATCAACTTCATTTCGATTAATATATTTATTATTAACATATTTCTTACATTATTTCATTATATACATTAGGCAGGAAATAATCTTAGTATATTTTTATGTATTCTTTGTCTTATTTTCGTTTAGAAGTCGCGGTAGCGTAGTGGTCATGGTCGTGGGCGTCGGTTTCCGTCGAGTCGTGTGTTCGAGCCTTGATGCCACCAAAAAACCATCGTATAGCCGGAGCTGATGCACGTTAAATCTTTCGAGGCTCAATCAATCCTCCCATTGGCATGGTGTGAAAGTTAGGAAAAGGGGGAAGCTCAGGTATCGTTGTCGTCACTTGACCGAGGTTCAGAATTGCGAGTTCCATCGCCAATAACCCTCGTGTTGCTTCCAGTGCGACATTAGTAAAAACAACCAATCCCCCATATTGCTTTTAAGGACGACGGTAATGAACAATTAATAAATCATTCAATCAATAGTCCATTTAGTACCTTTAGAGAATGATGTTAATTATCTATACACTCATGGACAAAAAAATTAGTGCACCAAGAAGGAGTCGTCAAAATGAAACGAAATTTTACGTAATGGCTACTTTGATATAAGTAAATGATTAGAAAATCGAAAGAAAAAGGATCATTTATTTCTGAGAAAAAGGCAAAAGAACGGAGGATTTAATACCCTGTTGAACCCCCTGTAGCGCGAATGCACAATGCGATACGATCGGGAATTGAGGCATACAAGTTCTGTATGATGTCTTGAGACATTTCGTTCCATATTTGCTGTAACCTTGCCTCTAGTTCGTTCAAACTCGTGGGATGCCCAACTCGCCTTCCCAAATGATCCCAAATATGCTCTATTGGAGACAAATCTGGGGATCGGGCAGGCCAAGGAAGGGTAGTAACAGTGCAGAGACAGTCATGTGACACCCTTGCCATGCGAGGCCGAGCATTGTCTTGTTGAAAAATGGCTCTTGGGAGCCGCTGCATGAGTGGCAACGCATGTGGTTGCAGGATATCAGGGACATACCGCTGGGCTGTCATGGTGCCACGGATCAATACTAGGGGTGACCGTGTATTGTAGGCAATGGCACTCCATGCCATCACACCAGCTGTGGGAGCGGTGTGTCGCTGTAAAGTAAAGGCAGGATTGAGGCGTTCACCACGGGGTCTCCACACACGAACACGATTGTCATCACTGCTGAGATTGAATTTGGATTCGTCGCTAAAGGCGACCTGGTTCCATTCCGCTGCAGTCCAGTTTCCTCGTGCGCTGCATTACTCCAAACGGAGGCGTCGATGGGTGGGCGTCAAGGGCAGCACATGTAATGGGCGCCGCGATCCCAAATTTCCTTCAGCTAGGCGCCTTCGTATGTTTCTAGAAGATTCAGGGGGCCCTAGTGAAGGTGCTACTTGTGCCTGAATGGCGGCCGATGAAGCAGTTGGCTGTACGCATGCATTTCTTACGATGTGGCGGTCTTCTCGACGACTGGTCTGTCGAGGGCGTCATGAGTCTGGTCTTCCTGTAAATGACATCTCTCTCTCTCTCTCGGATCCACTGGTCCCAACACTTCCTCACAACACAATCAGAGCGGCCTAATTGACGAGCTACTCGCCTAGCTAACCACCCAGCTTCCATCATGCCGATGATCCTCTCAAACTGCGACAGCTGCTCATATCGTCTTCGAAATCGGCGTAATGGCATGTCTACCTCAGCTCTTCCTTTGTAAACGATTCAACACACTCAAACAAACTTTGGTTACCTGTTTTACACTCCACGGAGAATGACGTTAAACGCCCTCTACCGGCTATACGTAATGCGCAATCACTCTGCATTTCTAATCATTTGCATATCTCCCCGATATGTACCTTCATGCCAAGTTTCGTTACGATCCCGCAATTATTTTTTGGTGCGCTAATTTTTTTGTCCATGAGTATATATAACACATGGATCAATAAGTCCGGAGACTGTGCGGTCGTTTTTTTGCGATTTCCTCCTTCAAACGCACCAGCAAGTCAATATAATAATCACTGTTGATCGATTTACCTTTTTCGAGGTAGTCAATGAAAATCACGCCATGCGTATCCCAAAAAACTGACGCCATGACTTTGCCAGCTGACTGCTGCGTTTTCGGACGGCTTTCGCCAGCTGTGCGCCACTGCCGCTTCGACTCTGGAGTGTAGTGATGTATCCATGTTTCGTCCATGGTCACGTAACGACGCAATAAATCTTTTTTGTTGCGAGTAAATAGCGATAAACAACTTTCTGAATCATCGACTCGTTGCTGTTTTTGTTCCATCGAAAGCAATCGCGGCACCCACTTGGAAAAAACCTTTTTCACTTCACTTCAAAAAACCTTTTTCAGTAAATACACTTCCATATGATATCTGTGTCATCTCAGCAATCTCTTTCATTATAATTTTTGTCACTTCACTCACATTTTCCGGTGTAACGGCTTCCACAGGTCTACCCGAGCGTTCCGCGTCATTTGTGTCGGTACGACCACGTTTAAACTCGGCAAACCACCGACAAATCGTTGCTTTTGATGGACAAGAGTCCGGGTAACATTTTTCAATCCATTGTTTCGCTTGCACGGTGTTTTTACCCATTAAAAAACAATGTTTTATCAGAACACGAAACTCGGTTTTTCCCATTTTTTAAACAAACTACTAAACGACTTTACTCCAACCTCGATAACTCAGCTGTTTCTGGTCCGATCGACTTAAAATTTTGACACGTTTCAAGCAAAGGTTAGTACTCTAGAAAGACCTGGTTACTGGTTTACTACGAGCGCCATCTCTGGGTTAGTCTCGGAACTTATTGATCCATGTGTTATATATATATATATATATATACACCTAATGAAAATAAAATTAAAAAAAAATTTAAAGTTCAAGTTCTCCTAATACAAAGTTGTTTGTAAACTAATTTTGTGTACCCAAATCTTGATCTAAAAAATAACCACGTAGACATTACGTCGGCATAAAATTCTCTTTCTTCGTATGCAGTATAGAGTACCTCTACCCTATCGTGACAACATATGGATATAAGTGCCATTTTTTCTTTTTTTCATTCCTTTAAGAAGAAAAGCGACGGAGGAGGGGAGAGGAATTAATAAATAAATAAGTCAGCAGGTGTGACTGAAAGATTTACATGTGAGGTCATGAACAAAGCTTAAACACCTGCCGCCTTTATACGGATGAGCGCCGGGCTGCTTGCGTAACGGTTCTCTTTATGAAGGAAGTGGGGATTATATATACTGAACACGGGACATTCAATTAACGGAGTCCTTTACATGGTCGAGAGACAAAAAAATGTAAATGATGTAAAATTGTTCTGTGTAAACAACGCGAGTTTGGAGAAAGGGATTATTAAAGAGGAAAGATTTACAGCGGCGATTTAGTAGACTAAAAATTGGAGACACACAGTACAATGGATACCAGTGTCTTAAACTTTTTAGCCACCTAAGAGACTATTGTTTTAGGTGGGGCGTTTGACGTACCAGATCACTTTTCAATTTTTTAGTCACCCAAGGGGCTATTGTTTTAAATAGGCTATAAATTGGCGTACATGATCCCTTTTAAATTTTTTATCGTTTGCTTCAATTTTAATTACATTTAGCTCAAATATATTCAATTTAATTATTTATCGTTCGCTTTAATTTTAATATCGGAAGAGTTGACTATTGCCCATTTCTCGATCTTTCATTGTTTACTCGATATTTCATTGTTGGCCAAAACGTAAATTACACGTCTAATACTGTATATAATTTATTTCAGTGGTTAAACGGGGGGAAAGCGAGATGCGCTTCTCAATAAAGGAAGAAAACACATGCCCGCGGGATGAGCAGCCAGAGGGTTAATTCTTATGCTCAATTGAATAATTTAATAATAATTATAAAAGACAGCGTATCTCGGGGTCTAAATCTATTCTTTGCACACACACACACACATAGGACTTTTTCAATTTTTTTTCTCTTTGTACTCACTCGTTTTTACTTTGTTCTTACTGAGCAACAGTTTCATCTTTACGTACTACATGATTAGAATTAAATTTCCAAATGTATCCCAAAATATTCGTAATGATTTTTGAATTTTTTTTCTTTCTTATATTATTTGCTGGAAATTTTTATTTAGTAGTTAAACATTCGAATCCAACTAGAGCATTAGTCGAAGTGTACTCATTAGGAGGTCCAGTCTCATGACTGCACGTCAATTAATGTACTTGTAGAATTCGAATGTTTAATTATTGATGTAAACTTGATGCAGGTTCGGCCCTAGTATTTTTGTCGTCTTAGGCAAACCCATAAAATGCTGACCTTAGGCCTTCATTTTTTCTTCAAAAAAAACTTGAGAAATTTTCAGAAAAAAACTAGAATTATAAAAGAACTACTGAAACCAGAAAAGTAATATATAATTTAATTAAGACAAAAATACTAATAAATGTACGTAATATTATATTAGGAAAAAACAAAATTTGCATTTTGCGATTTTAAAACATTGAATGAATTTAGAATGAGGTAAATATCAGATAATACTAAATTACCTCTAAAAATCTCTTTTCTCATTCTTTACACTTTTAACTAACTATATCACTTCCACAACCGGACTTCGTTTCATAAATAAGGCACTGTTTTAAATCTGCTCTACGCTCTTTTATATGTGGGTGGAATTTTGTCTTATCCATGCATCTCGTAATTTACTTACAGAAAGATCCAGAAGCCTATCTATTCCTGTTACATTTGAATAAGTTTGTTAAATACGGTCTGTGGGGCATCTCAAAATATTTGAATACTCAGAAACCTGTCAATTTTTGTTGTATTTGATATTCTACTCATTTATTTTCTTGGTTCAAGATATCGAAATACATTTTTGTGAATTGTGTTTATGATTTTTTTGTGCTCAGTTTTGCCGCTAATATATTTTGCCGCCGTTGGCCGTCGCCTATTTTGTTTACCGCCTAGGGCCAGCCCTGCTTGCAGCAAAAACAAAATTCGAATCCAGCGGAGATTAATGAACAAGAACTATTTTTTGTAATTGGAATTTAAGATAACGTTTCACATTTAATTTCTATCAAAATGAATCTTTGGATCTCTTCTGGCCCCCATAGGTTGAGATACTTCCAATATTTTGAATCTAATTCGAAAGCAAATGAACATAAAAGTATAAAATTTGGCGCAATTATACTTTGAACGGTATTTATTCAATTTTGCAAAATTTAAGCATTAAATTTGATTGACAAATAAAGAATTATAACTTTTGCAAAAGCCCACTGCACGAAAGGGAAAATGAATCACTAAGCTTTGTGGGAAAAAATTGTTAAAATGGGTTTTGAAAAGGGATGTGTATCCACTTCAATTTGTAATGCATTGGAGCATCCACTATCCGTACTATGAACATGTTCACGCCGGCGCATACCACTGATGACTCTAACTGAGATGTCCCATCAGGTTGTGTGGACCACCAATAATATTGTTAATTTAGTAATAGGAAAAATTTCTATATAGTTGAAAATTAAAATAAAGAAAATTTAACATATATTAATAGAAAAAGTTGGATTTATTTTATTTTAACTCACAATATAAGGGCTGCATCGTATCTGATGAGCTTTCCTTAACGCAGGACATTTTGGACTGTCGTTATCACCTCGAGAACCTGGTTCTTTTAAGGAAACTGTTGTCTTGCAGTGGGGTCCTGCCCACTGTGGGGGCCCAGGTAACGAGACAGCGGACTATCTAGCGAAAAGGGGTGCTTTGATCGAGTAGAATGTTTCTCGTCCTTTGCACATCTGTACAATTAAAAACCATATTGAAAAATCTATCAAAACCCATGCTCAAGAGGAACTTTCCAATCGTATCTCAAACAAGGATTGGAAGAATGCTGTTTCCAATTTGAGAAGTAGCCCAAGACATAGAGCGGTCGCCGAGTTCCGCCTAGCCACCGGACATGATTGCTTACAAAAACATATTTATGGATTTAAAGTTGCTCTATCACCGGCTTGCACTCTGTGCAACTCCAGTGAGAATATGGACTCCGCTCATCTGCTCCACTGCCCTGCACTTTGAAAGCCTTTTCTTTCTGAACGTTACAGGGAGGCTAGAGACATGTTGGATTTATGAACTTTGTTGTAGTATTTCTTGTTCTTTTTTTTGTGTGTTTTGTTCCCTTGTAATTGTTTTTTCTTTCTTTTTCTTTTGCTGTAACTGTTTATAATCTGCTATCAGAAATTTAAAAAAAAATATTACAAGCATAATTTTTAATATAAACATAATTCAAGTCAAAGTTAGTTGAAACATATTTGCCTTATTAACAAATTTTTCGGTCTGGACGTACAGTATATACCAAACCACGTGACAGCAATAGCGGTAAAAGTTATCATTGCGGTAAAATTTCGCTTTTCAATTTAGTTCGGCGCCGCCCAATGGTGTAAAGCTCTCATAGAATAGCCACCCATGTAAGAGAAACATAAATGATAGCAATAATAAGTGATCGAACAATCCGGAATATGAAACAATGCCCGTACATGTAGCAATCCTTGTTCCAACTTACTTTACGATTTTGGTGGAGGCAGCCACAGAATGCAGAGAAAGTCCCAAAGATTCTCTAAAGGACTAAGGTCCGGTGGTTGAACTGTTCATTCCAAACCTTGATGCTCTCTCAAGTTATTTATCAAAAAGCCTAACTCGGTGAGCTCGGCAGTATCATCAATTAGAAAGAATTCATTACCAATAGCATGGGAATATGGTATGATATATGGAATAAGGATCTCGTTCCGGAAGCAGTCAGAGTTCCTCTATCGAGTTCTAGAAAGCCAGTGTGATCTCTAAGAGAGATTCTAACTAAATATTTGAAGGAAGTACTCGCATCTTATAGTACTCGCACGTGCAGCGACTCTCGTCAACAACAATGTCAGAAGTTAAAAGGTCTTACTCAACCAGCCCTATGAGATATCTTTTCGGCCTGATTTGTAGGGCCGTAAACTTCGGATCCCTTGGTCCAGGATTCGAAACAACACTGCCGCGCGAAGGTCATCAACTCTCTCCCCCTCCTCGGGGTCGGAAAACCTCTTGCGGCCAAATAAGTTAATGTATTCTTTGATAAATTATAGAAGTTAGAGCTCGCGGATAGAGACATTAGACTTTTTGAGAGCATCTTTGTTAGAAGATCAATGAAAACTATATTTTGGAAGATAAATGACTATTTTAATTACGTTATCTTTAAAGGGGGACGTCTTAAACTTGATTTTAACTTCAGATCTTGTAATTGGAGTAATAATTGAGATGACAGACAAGACGGGAAATAGGGTGTTGTCACAATTTATATTCGTGAGGGAAACACTGAAATATATTATAATGATTGGTACAGTTGTCAAAAGGAATGGAGAGAAGATATATTTTTAAGAATTTTTCTAAATTTTTTGTTGTACTTTGTTCTCTTCGGTGTTTGTCTCCAAAAAAAGGAATGATGCTTGCTTTTATACAAAACTCATGGGCAAAAGTTTAAAGGGCGATAGAAAAGATCTGAACAAGCAATTTTCACCATGCAATGCAAAGGCGACGGACAATAATCAGGAAAAAAATCATGCCTTCTTAAATCCATGGTAGAAATGTCGATAGGTAAGAAAACTCTCGCATTATACTTTCCATTACAGCGCCGTCTAGCAATTCATCGCTTGCTCTTCGCCTTTGCAATGTATGGTAAAAATTACTTGTTTACATGTTTTCTATCACCCCTTAAATTTTTGCTCATGAGTTTCGGAACTCCCCATAATATGTGTGTTTAATTTTGAATTTGTAATTATTATTTTTTCAGATTAATGTGTAACCGACGTGACATTTTATTTTTAAAAATTAGCATATTGCGTCTATCACACATGAAAAAAAAATTGTAAGACATATTATTTGATTTTTAAATATGTTAAATGCACATTCTTCAACCTTTGAGAAAATTAAATAACTAAAATAAATCTACATTCTTTAAAGTAAGAATACACATAAAACTACAGTGAAAGTGTTTCTGAAGGTAATATTATTTGCAATGGAATAACCTTAGACATATTTTAAGCTTGTTTTATTTATCAAGTACA
The DNA here is from genome assembly GCA_019974015.1 of Nephila pilipes. NCBI lineage: Eukaryota > Metazoa > Arthropoda > Arachnida > Araneae > Nephilidae > Nephila > Nephila pilipes. Next base: position 1,147,070 of record BMAW01060325.1, on the reverse strand, counting down.
TAAATTAGATAAGTTTTTTTGTTGTCATTGAGATTTTCATATGCTACCTTATTATTGCAGAAATTTTTTTTCATTTTTTTTTATTTCTATCCTATCTCTTTGAATTTTTTGAATTATTCTACTGTAACGATTACAACTATAATTGTAATTTCAACTTTTGAATTTTAATAATTCTTACATTTAAAATTGTCGTATATTGTTAGTTGTGACTAAAGTTTTCCGAACAAGAACTGATTATTATTTTTTATTTTTTTCCAAATGAAGTGTTGCTTACAAAAAATCGGAATAACATAAATTTATATCACAGTATCAACTACAATCAGGACACTAGATGACGCTGCAATACCTTTGAAAACCAAGTAATCGAACATAAATTCCCAGTATTTCCCCACCTTTAAAACATGGGATCGATTACAATAAGAGAGTGACGTCGCATCCCCTAGACCAATCCTGTGAGGAGCGCTCCTGTTTATTGCTGCTTATTTTCTCTCATTTACGCAATTCTTCGTTGATGACGCACTTCAGTTCCTTCTTCAGGGATAAAATCCAGGGATAAGGGGCAGCTATAGATTTTTGGGGAGAAATAAGTCTGTGTTGTATTCTATTTGTGTAGCGTTGAACCGTAATATATACATACATACTGAATGTGAGATGGCATTATTATAATTAAATCCCTCCCATTGATTATGAAGTAGAATTTTGTAGCTTTTTGAAGCAATACTCCTGTTTAATTCTAATTCTGATAGTTTTCTTTTTGTTTCATAGTTATATGTGTGGGATGAGTTGTATGTTATTTGTTAACGAAACTTTTCTGTTGTAATATGAATTCAATCAGAAGTAAAATAAACCATTATTGCAGTAGAATCATTAACAGTTTACTTTTTTGCCGAATATATTTTTTGTAGAATCTTTGTAACGTTCACTTCTAAAGAGCCGCGTGTTCGTAAAGTTTGTTACAAATAGTTTTAGGAAACAGGTTCTGAAATTTAAAACAAGAGCTCTTTTTTCCATGGAAAGAAGATATTTATCTTTACCATTTCTAATAGTTAGTTAATTGAGCATGCTTATGATATTTCAAAGGAAAAGTTTAAGAGCATTCATTCATAGAGCCGTATCTGAGATTTCTTCGTATTTTTTTTGAGAAAAAATATTTTATATTAATAATTTAAGGAAGGATAACTAATATATTTAATAAATGTTAGCTTGTTTTTGTGTTTTTAATATGACAAACGCGTCATCTATAAAGTAAAACACTTATACTGAACTTTAATACATAAAAATCTAATATATTTTGTTTCGAAGATTATAAAAGATTCTCACGAAGGAAACGCATTCGTACAAAAAGTAACTTAAGGCTCCCGTCTACCCGCCATTTTGATTTCTTGAACGTAATGTTAATCTTATGGAATTTCAACCTTAATTCTCTCATCTTTAATGTTCGATATATTTGAATGCAATAAAGTGCATTTGGAAGAGCAAAAAATAATGAGGGCTTCTGGGGAATTACTTTTTTCCTCCGATTTTTAAAAATATTTTTACCCCCATTTTAATGATTCGTTTGCGAGTTTTCCAGTATTTAAAAATATTTTTAAAAATCGGAGGAAAAAAAGTAATTCCCCAGAAGCCCTAATTATTTTTTGCTCTTCCAAATGCACTTTATTGCATTCAAATATATCGAACATTAAAGATGAGAGAATTAAAGTCGAAATTCCATAGGATTAACATGTCCGCAAAATCAAAATGGCGGGTAAACGGGAGCCTTAAGAACTGTGCACGAAAACTTGTATTTTGGATTTCTTGCATTCAGAGCTTTAGAAGATCATTGTACTCATGCTAACACAGATATGTAGTCCTCTCCATTTGACCAGAGATCAGAATTACGAGGCCCGTCGATAATAGCCATAGCGTCGTTCTTGAATATAGGTTCTCGACTATTTTTGTTCCATTGACCCCTTTGCCGATAAGGTGAAGTTTTTGAACTCTTTTCAGATGGATAGTTCTTCTAGCAAACCCCTTTTCTTATCTCTGAGGTGTTTGTAAAGTGTTCAGAAAACTCAGATGTAGTCCTCTTCATTTATTTGACCGGAGATCAAAATTGAGACCTGTCGATAATTAACAAAACGTAGCTCCTGAATAGAGGTTCTGAACCACTTTTGGTCCACGTCCCCTTTGGCGGTAAAGTGAAGCTGGAATTCCTTTCAAATGGGTAGTTCTTGCGTATCCCTTTCCTCATCTGTGGGGTGTTTGTAAACAGTTCAAAACTCAGATGTAATCCTCTCCATTTGACTAGAGATCAAAATTAAAAGGTCCATAGATGATAGCCATAGCGTAGCTCTTGAACAGATGTTCTGGAAACAGAAGACAACCAAATATAATTGGGGAAAATAATGCAAATTTTAATTTAACTAATGTATAAATATAAATCCATACTTGGCTTATTTCAAATTAAATTCTGCGCTGCCTATTTTTTAAATTAAGCGCCGCAACATCTACTCACATCCCGAACTGAACTACGCCTGTCTATTCTCTAATCTCTCCCAGTTGTATATGAAAAAATGTTACATATATATCCTGAAGTTGAAGTTCGCTTCAATTCTCAGATGCATTTGCATAAACCAATTTTCTGAGATGAATATGGATTCGCTGTGAGAACTAGAATCGATAAAACATAATAAAACAATGTTAAGTGAAGTAATAAATGTGAGAACAAAGCTAATAACTGAATCGCTGTAATTTAACAATCAAACAGCTGATCGGATTTCAGAACACTTAATGTTCATTTCATTCTTATGTTGCGTTTTACTTTTCCACCTCAATGTCTCATTGTAAATATTTTCGCACAATACACTATAGTAGTCGAGTAGAAATAACTATGTACAGAACAACAGCAACTTCCACTAAAAATGTGTTCACTGTGATCTGATTTGGCTGATCCTCATATCCCCCCCCCCTTAACAAACTTTATCGTCAAGTAAGTATGAAATTTACAACCCAGGAGACCCCGAGTGATCTCTCCTTTTCCTATCTTAAGTAAACATGGGTAAGGTGTCCCTGGGATGTCCCAGCAATCTGTTTCTATTTTAGACACCTCTTTTTGTCTTTCCATCTCTTCTTCTTCGAGATTTGTAGAGTTTTGTCCAGATTAAACAAACGTATTTTGGCGAATTAACGAATGTTGGGCGCAGTTTGGCCGAGTATGAAACTTGCTCCAATAAAATCAACCAACACATCCACGACCAATTACGAGTGTGTTTTTCGTCTTCTCTTGAGAGCAAAACCAGATTTGAATTCTTTTTCTTTCAGGTAGAAAATTAACCCAAAATCAACATTTGGTGTAGAGAGAGTTGGAGGAACATGTACCGATTTACAATGAGTGTTAGAAATTGAAAAAAATATACGTCATTTTTCATTTGGATGCGAAATTGGATTTGAAAACTTTATACAGTTCTAGTCCTTTAAGTTTAGCACGCTTGTCTCCTATCACAAACTTTTAGAGAAATTTTGCTAGCCTTTTTGGAAAAGAAATGGTGAAAAAAACATTTTCAACGTGAGGTCTTTCTTAAAAATGATTCCAAACGACTATACTTATCTGTTCCGTTTGTATAAATTATATAAAAATAATTAATGTTATAATAATCGACTTTCTAGTCACAAAAATGGTTACTGCTATCTTGTTGTGAAACATCTTTAAAAACTAATTTTCGAACAGGATTGCTATTTAAAGCACAGACCTTATAAATTGTTTATTTTCCCGTTCAGTTTTCGAGAATCAACATAATAGAGACATGAAGTGCATAATATTTTGAGGCGGAATGATTCTGAATATTGTTAATTTTATTAATCAATTTAGACTGATACTTCTATTAATTCAAATAAAACTTTAACAATTAAACTTTCTCCGAAATTATGTAGGAAAGAAATTTATACCATATTTTTATGCGATGTAGAGGGGATTCGGGAAGTCTTAGTTTAAACACAGTTACAGTAAAATGCCTTCTATAAAACTAGGTTTAATGACGAAAAATTCTGTCAATCGATACTTTTATCCGGACTTCCTCCAATGAAGGCCTTTAGTATATCAAAGCCTTTGTTCCCCTTCAAAATATTTTGAATTCCACCATTTAGAAGCATATTTCAAGGGGGGGGGTGCGTCTCAATAAAGAGTCTCATTTAGAAAAGGGCCCTTTTAAAAATAATCGGCAAAATATGGAACAAATTGTATGCGAGGAAAAAAAGGATTGATTGAAATAAAATTTGTTGCTCTGTGCATGTTAAATGAAAACACACATAATGATATCAATATTTCTGGAAGCATTTTTCTTCCTGAAAGTGTGCTCTCAGTTCCTTCGATCCCTGTTCTTTAAACTAGGCTAGCTATGGTATCAAATCATTCTTATCAACCTTTATGTATTTCTCCCAGGGGGAAATAAGGATGATACTTAGTTTCCGAGACACACATAAATGGATGTGGTACGCCCATTTCCTATCTTTACCCGAGACTACTACTACTCATGGTGAAAGGGGTCGACCTTTAGATACCCAGACATCCCCGTTACGCAACCAGGAAGTTTTTTTTTTCTTTCTCGCAGACCATTTTTTTTCCTGGTCTTCGCGTGTCTGGTCCTCCACCGTGAGGACGGATAGTAATTTTTTGCAACCGTAGTTGATGGGCGGGCGGGACCCAACCGACCACCTGAAGACACAGAATTGGGGTCAAACGATGTTGAAAGGTTCTAAGAATGAGGTTCAATTATCGTCTTAAATTTAAGTGAAAGAGAAGTGATGTTTTTTCTTTTTTGCTGTTCAATTCTTGATTGGCTATTGTGTGCATCACTCAGGTGGGTCCTGAAGTCTTGCTGCTGCTCGAAACCATCGTCTTCAGGTTAAAGAAGGTTGACATGAGGTCTGGTAGAAATGATGAACGATCTTTCATGTAAAGTAGGACGTAATTTTGGTGAAATTATGGATGTATTTGAATTCACTGTGGTGTCTGATGTTTTGGATAAGAAAAAGCGGTACATTTCCTGATTAGACTGGTTTACTTCTAATAATATCGCAATGAAATTATCAATCGACCCACCTGAATGAAAAGCCTCCTCTTTTTGGAAAAATAATGGGTTATTTACGACAGGTCTTGTATAAAAATGAGTTTAATTTATTTTAGTAAATATTTTTTCAACTACTGTATGACTGGCGTTTAGTGGCTACTTCGCCATTATTCGACCATGATAGAAGCGTCATTTAACATCCATACCACGCCTTGTGCTGACTTTGAGATCATGTTATATTTAACTTACATCTTTCCGCGTTATTAAACATGAGAAAAATTAGCTCTTAAATTACAATTCTGTAACTAGTTTATCCAGGTTCGAATCCCCTCCCCCAGTGATCTTTTGCTCCTTCTTATGGGGTTTTGTCTTCAGCAAACACAAGTAAAGCGGACCCTGGGTTGTCCTAGCGATCTTTCTCTATTTTGGACTTTTGTCATTCTGTTCTCCCTTATCTACATTATTGCAGTTGCAGAATTTTGTCTAGATCACAGACATATCTTATTTTGTAAATTAACGAATTTTTATAGCAGGTCTTGCCTAAATTTGGCCCTTGCGCCAGTAAAATCATCCAACCAACTTATTATTGACTGATACATTGCAAAAATAAATTTCTTGTATGATTTATTTGCTTAAAATAAATGTTTAATGGCCACATAATTATTTTCCTGTCGTATACATTACCAGATAACATCTTATGTTAATACAATGTGCACAATGATTTTTTGTTCATTACTTCCTCGATTTCTTATATATGCAAATGAGATATGAATTATCCTAAATTCCCGGCCACCCCAAATTTTTTCCCTTTATCGTTACTAAGGCTTAAAATTGTAAGGTCCTTCGCCAATAGTCATCGCATTGTTTGTGTAAGTGCGACGTTATTAATCAATCAATTAGTCTCCTTTATCGCAATATTTTTGTAAGGGATCCAAAAGAAAAAGTAACCTTGAAGCATCTATTATGAAGAAGCAGTCTAAAGATGAACCTACTTGAATAATTACTGCTTAGTATCCATCAGTGAGACAATTTCGTTTACAATTCAAATTTTTCTTACAGAATTTGTGTAATTTACGAAATAAGATCTGAATACTTTTAAGCATTTTACCGACAAATTTTTTGATGATCCATTCAAGGAGCCATAGTCAAGAATTAATTTTTAAATAGTTGCAGAAAGGGGAGTTTGTTTTTACCTATGATCATACTGAGGACATTTGCTTGTGAAATTTCATGTTGGTTTCCAATTCATCTCACAATATGGAGCGAATATTGGGGAGTGTGCTGAAATACCGCCCTCATCATCTGCCCCTGGGGATTATTATATCAGGGGACTTGTCCTCCGAGTTGGGGGATCTCAGGGACTTGCCTTCTTTAGGTAAGTTTGGGCATCATGACCCTGTGTCACCCTAGTGATATTTTTCTCTCCCATGGGGTTTAGGCTTTTTTGTGAATACCGGTGACACGCCCTCGGGATACCAGAACGATCCATTCCTATTTTTGACCCTCCTTATTGACAACAGAATTTTTCTTTTCTTTCTTTCTTTTTTTAAATTTTTTTCACTCGTCTAGATCACAGCTTTACACTCACTTACTTTGTTTGGCGCAGCGTATCCACGCCTGGCTTTTTGCACCATTAAAAATACTATAGCTCACTCCAAATAATAGGTTGCTTTTTGTGAATGTACTGGCAGCGGTAGTCTAGTGGTCATGGTTTCGGATTCGTGACCAGCCGTTTTCGTTCAGCCCCGGGTTTGAGAATTGGCCGCTGAAGACCCGCCGTGATACGCGTTAAATCTGTTGGGCACCAAAGTTCTCCCGTTGGTGTGGAAGTTAGGAGAGGGGGGTGCCAGCTCAGGTGTCGTCCTCGTCACTTGACCGTGGTTCAAAATCACGAGGTCCTTTGCCAATAGTCCTCGTGTTGCTTTTAGTGCGACGTTAATAAAAACTAAACTTGTGGATATACTTACTCAAGAAGGCGAAATGAGTTTCATCGGTCAGCATGATTTTGATGATGAGTTTTTGGGCAGCGAGGAATTTCATAGACTTCTCACAGACTTTTTAGGAAAGAGACAAACGATCAATGAACATTATTTCAATGAGTTATCCCTTTTTCATTTCCTATTTTTCTATTCCCAATACGGATATTTTTTTGAATCGCCCTCGTGCATAAAATCAGAATCGAGTTGTTCTTAAAGCTCCAAGTACATTTTAGGTGTGTCAAAAAAATTAAGCATTCTGTTTGCCTCGCACTAGTTGAAGGTAAATTTCTGCGTCACAAAATACCACTCTCCACCAAGGTTCCGATTCCTCTATTAAACTCCAGAAACCTTTTTGCCAAAGATCAAATTATCTAAATTAATTAATCTAGACCACTCTCATTCTGCCACGTGATAAATAATCAATCACTTATCTGCCGTAATCACTCGGTCTCCGGGTAAGAAAAATAACTAATTAAGTGAAATCGCTTTCGCGGAATCGAAAGATTAGTTTGAAGAGAAAAATTAAGGTAAAATAATTATACCCCAAGCACACTCGCACAGTTACAACAAGAATGTTTTATATCAAGAAAAAAAAAAGTGTCGAGTCAAGGTTATGCATTGCGTCAGAGAGTCCTCCCTAGAGGTGTTTTTGTCGCTTGAATTATAAATTTCATGCCTAGATTTATTAACGGTGTCATATAAACATTCCGTAACACACAAAAAGATTCTTATATACATCCATCCGGTTTTTTTTTGTATCGGTTAATTAAAATACTAAACACTCACTGAATGTGAATAAAGCGTAATAACTTCCGTGAACTTCAAGTTTTCACCTCGAGGTATTGTTGTTGTGATAATTTTACACTTAGCAACGATGTTGATTTTGTATCTTTGAATGAATTTGTAAATAAAGACAATCTGGGAGATCCTGTTATTGTAACGTTTTACTGAAAAACAAATGAAATATCTGTATTCTCTCAATGTGGAGAGGCAATTCAACTTAGATTAGTTTAGTATAACAGTCATTGATTGTGCTGTCTCTTCTCTTAGTCTTATACAGATAATTGACTTCCTGGTGTTAAGTCTTTTTTTGGAGCTAAATATAGAGCACCTATTTCTCCTACTTTAACACAAAATATTTTGATTCGTTTTATTATTGACTATTCAGTTCTCGTTTTGGTGCTTATGTTTAAAATACTGATTTAGGTCTTTATTTCTTTGCTTATTCAGTATTTTGTTATGTATCCATTATTCTTTCTTTGATTGAAATGTTTTGCTTATAGTTCATTGTTTTCTTTCAGAGATAATAATAATTGATTTACCTCTCTTAAATAATTACCCGAAATAATTGATTTAGTTCTTTTTTTCTTTCCTATATCGAGAATTTTTAGTATACAATTCAGATCAAACCTAGTTTATTTTTTGTTTTCCTATAATCAAATAGTAAATTTAATTTACGATTTAGCTTGATTCCTTTTTTTTTTCTTTTTGATGACAAATATTTTAGTTTTACTAAATTTTTTTCCTCCCTACTTCTGAAATTTGGATCTCTACCTCTTATTTCATATTTTACTTGTACTCCCCCTTTCCCTCTGAGGTTTTTCTTTTTGTTCTTTAGATAAGTAGGAAAATCTTGACTCCGAGGTACAGTGGGTAAAAAAAGTATTGGCAATTGCCTTAAATTATTCATATTAACAAATAAATAAAATGTTATGCAATTTTAGCTGTCGTAATTAAATACAAGAGATCTTAAATATATAAAAATATTAAAACTTTTATTTTAATTTGTATTTTCTACGATTTTTTCAATCAAAATCGTAAATTTGCATGTCAAAAAAGTATTGGCAAAGTTTTAACTACTGTGCAAATTTTGTTGCATTGAGGTCATGAATTTCGACTGATAAGAAACGCTACCGGTATAAAGTCTGCAGAGCTACTCCAACAGTGTCGATGCATTATTTTGCGATTACTGCTGTAAAATGATTTCGAAATCGAATGAGTTGGACGTTAGTGTTAAAAACACGATTATTAGGCTCAGAAATGAAGGTTTAACTTATCGTGCTATAGGAGTGCAGTTGAATATAAGTTTATTTACTGTCAGAAGTGTTGTAAAAAAGTTCAAGGAAACAGGATCAACGGAAAATAAGACTAGAAGTGGGTGACGTCGAATATTTTCTACTAGAGAAAAACGTGTCATTATTAACAAGGTTAAGAAAAACCCTAAAATAAGTGCACCCCAGATAACTAGAGATGTTGCTTTCACTTCGCAAAAGACTTTCAGCGTACAGACTGTACGGAATGTTTTACACGAGAAAAGTTATAATGGAATGGCAGCTAGAAAGAAACCATTCATCTCGGAAATAAACAGGAGAAAGAGGTTAGATATTCGCAAAATCTCACGTTGATTTATCTGAAGAGTTTTGGAAAACAGCTATTTTTTCCGACGAATCAAAGTTTAACATTTTCGGCAGTGATGGACGACAATATGTGTGGAGGAGGCCAAATACTGGATTGGAAGAGCAACATTTAACTGCTACTGTAAAACATGGTGGAGGCAGCTTCTTAGTTTGGGGCTGTATGGCAGCCAATGGAGTTGGCAACCTGTATTTTATTGATGGTATTATGACAGCACGTACATACATTGACATTTTGCGTCATAAAAATCAGTGCTCAAAATCTTGGCTTGGGAACATCATTCGTTTTTCAACTAGACAATTACCCCAAGCATGCAGCCAATCTCACCCGTGAATGGCTACTCTACAATGCTCCTCGCCAGTTAAAAACCCCACCTCAATCGCCTGACATCAATCCAATCAAAAATTTAGGGCACCTGCTGGATCTAGAAATCAGGAAACATAAAATTTCAAGTAAAGACGACCTCAAACGTTTACTCTTGCAAGAGTGGCACAAAATTCCCTATAGTACAACAAAGACCTTGAGAAATAGATTACAAGCTGTTATAGAAGCAAAAGGTATGCATACAAATAACTAAACATATACTGATTTTGTTTTCGCTCATAAATTTGTCAATTTCATAATTTTGCCAATACTTTTTTTGTCATGTTAATTTTGGATTTTCTCGTAGATTTTATCTAAAAAAATATTTAAATGAAAATTTCGTTATATTTGTTTGTCTTTTCTCTTTCTGTAATCGCTATGTTAAAATAAAATTTGTAAACATATTTTGTTAGCAAATATGATCATTTATAGGCAATTGCCAGTACTTTTTTTATCCACTGTATATGGACTATTGTTGAAGGACCTGGTGATTTTATACTACGGTCAGATGACTATAGCTTGTTACTTTACAATAGGCGCTTCAAGATCACAGATTTTTTCCTCGCTACCGTTTGTAACTATGGCAACAACAGTTGAGAAAGGACATCACATCCTTTTCTACTTTGTTTTATTTTCGTAACCAGACTTCTAATGAAAACGAAATTCTGAGTTTCACGATCATCGTTGGTTTTTTTTTTTTTTTTTTTTAAATCTGCATCTTTAAAATATTTGTTAAAAATCTGTATAACATTTTATAAATATTGTTAACATGAAATTGAAAATATTTAATTTTTTACACTTTTATGTAACGGGATTAAACTACGCATTGGAACTTTTTAAATTAAATAAATTTATATACACCTATGTATTATATTAATATTTTATAAGGATATGTTTTAATTATTTATATGCTTTCGCTTTAAAAAAAATATCATTTTGGAAAAAAAAAAAAAAAAAAAAAAACCACTTTATTTATTGATATTTAAAATAGTCTTTACTTTTTACGTAAAGCACGCCCAAGAAGGGGGGGTGCCAGCTCAGGTGTCGTCCTCGTCACTTGACCGAGGTTCAAAATTACGAGGTCCGTCGCCAATAGCCCTCGTGTTGCTTCTAGTGCGACGTTAAAAAAAACTAAACTAAACTAAACTGACTACCAGACCCCTTATCTCAACCAAATATGATGAAAACATCTATTCTAGAATATTTGTCTCCGCACTTCCCCGCCATGCCATTTGAGCACTTTCAGAGGCCCTGGTTTTCCAATTGGTTAGTTTTACAGTTTGAAATAGAACGTGATTATGATCCTTTAATTTTTGGATGGACACTAAATCACGGTAACCGAGTAGTCTTTCTTTTTTGAGCGATTTTTCAATCGAGCCGCGTGTTCAAATCCCGTTTCCACAAAACACCCTTCGTGTGGAAGACCTGATGAACGTAAATTTGTCAACGCTCAAAGTCATCATTTTGGCATGGAGTAGATGTGAAGAGTGGGGTACCACCTTACAAATCGACCGCGTCATCTGAATTGTGATCCAAAATCACGAGACATATAATAATTGTAATGGTTATTGTACCTTATTTTGAGAGAAAATGGGCATTTGGAAAATTTTCACTAAACACAGAAACAAATAAGTTAACCGTGAGTTTTTCAACATTTGTTGTTCAAGATATCAATTTATTTGTATTAATATAATGTTGACAGATGTACAATTAGTCATGTTTTCATTGATTTTATTGGAATTTATACCGGAAATTGCACTTAACTGCGGAATTATTTTTTCTTTTGTTTTCGATGTATTTATTTTTTATTACTGTAAAATTTGTGTGATATTTCTTTCATTACAAACTTGCCAATTGTTCTGCAAAGAAGAATTTTTTTTAAAAAAAAATTTGCAAAGGGAATTGCTTCATTTTGGTTCAGACATGTCCGTTATTAAAATTCTTCATCTTTTTACTCTAAATTTCTGTAAATTTGATAACTTCATTTGAAATCACTTTAAATATTTTTAATTGCCAAAAAATTGCACATTTTTCTTTGTATTAAAAAGTATCTAAAGGATTCCAATTTTAATAAGAAATTTTATGTGAAATAAAAACTGCCTTCTACCAAAAAACGAATACAAGTCTCATGTAATGTCTCACGTAATGGATTATCAGCATAAAACGATTCCACTGACATTCCATCGTAGTTACAACGCAGACCGTAATTAATTCCGAAAGTAAATTTTTAAAACAGATTATCTAAAATATGCGGACTTTGTTACGGGGAATAATAAGCCAGGTACTTCAGGCATTTTTTGAAAAGAAGAAGAAAAAAATAGCTTTTGTATGCAAAGCCAACAAACTATGGAATGTGATGACATTCCACGACAATCTGATACATCCTACTTTAAAATCAGATACGAACATAAAGAACACATTAAACATTCAAAATCTGTATTTTTCCACTTCTACTTTACTTCCACTTGTTCTACTTGTCTTTTTAACCAAGCGACGAAAAAAAATTAAATGTGTATTACGTCACAATTTTTGCAGAGAAAAAAAACTATTCCTTGCCATCTGTTTTACATACACATTCGTTTAAAACGAGTTGTAGTCAAACCGCTTAAAATATCAGAATAAAAATGGCAGATGGACTATTAGAATTCACATGACCCCGCAAGTGCAAACGATACACGAGCTTCAAAATCGTCTGACACACTTTGAAAATTATAATTAGGTCGTTTAAGAAATGGAATCTTTTTATCTTGTTTAAACCCATGCATTTCTCGAGATTTAAAAGTATTAAAAGAACTTTTAATAACTAAATGCGTTATTAAAGCGAAAAGAATTGTTTTAGAATGATAAAAAGTTTAAGAGAAACAAAATTTATATATTTGAAGAGGGGGGGGGTCTCTATCTTTCTCTGCTGAATATGTGACACATATTTATCGTTATCGCATTTTTTGTGTTTTGATTCTTTTTTAAAGATATATTCCAACGATATGGTTACCACCCTCCCGGCTTATTAAAAGTGCGAAAATATTAAAAATAATTATATTTATTTCGAATTTAAGTTTTCGTTTACTTTTGTATTATTTATTTTTTTATAGTAGAACATGATTAAATCGTGCCTCTTTAACTCAGATTTCCGGTTAACACGAATCGGTGTGTACATATAATTTTTTTTAAATATGAGAAGCAAGATTAAAATTTCCATATTAACATTTATTTGTTTCGTTCACGTATTTTGCAAACTTATTTTTACTGAGAAATGAATGCTTAAAAGATTACAAATATTATGTGCAAAGAGTGGACAAAACCATAGTTACATCTCTTATCAGCAGTAACATATGGCATATGGTGCCACATTGTTTAATTAGAAAATTGAAAAAAAAATTCTATTGTTCGCGAAGTAGATGTTTTCATGTTCTTTAAGTATGATTTATACTCAATTTGTTCAATACAATATTTTCCCATTCTCCTGTTAACCCGCATTTTCGATATCCCGGACGGACTCTAGTTCCACTTAAATTCGTTTAATAAAATTTTACTACATGTACATTCTTAACTGCCATGATTTGAGTGTTTCGCGTGAGACGTGATTGGTTATTAACGTCGCACTGAGAAACAACACGAAGGCTATTGGCACCGGACCTTGTATTGTAATATTTGGTCTAGTGACAAAGTTGATACATGAGCTGGCACTTCACTTTCAAACTTCTACATCACGCCAACAGAAAGACTTGGGACTTCGCCCAAATTTAACGTGCATCTGCTTGCTACCCGAGTCTTCAGTGGCATTGGGACTCGAACCCGTGACTCGACGAAAACAACACCCCCCACGAAACGCGTCCACTTCAGTTTTCCTCTAGATAAATGAAAAGTTTATTGAATAATTAATTGAATTTTAAGAAATTAATATTAAAAGTTAATAATAATTGATTATTAACTTTTCGCAACTAAAAGCAACTTAAGAGCTATCAGTGATCAGCATCGTAATTTTGATCTACGGTCAAGTGGTTAGAATTAGGCGACGCCTGCGTCAGTACTCTGTTCTCTTTAATGATGTCAAGGAAAAAATTATGAGCCCCGCTGCGTATTTAACGCTAATATTTAAGAATAGGACATAAATTGACGCATTTTTAGACTGGAAAAGGCTCCAAAATTAGTATTACATTGAGACTTCGTTATTCTACTGAGAGCAGCATATTTTATCATGCAGTAACGTCTTTTTAAATCGGCATTCGATTGTTCCGCATTTTTTATAATCCTTTTTCAATCCAGCTATTCGCTTTCGCATTTGTTCGTGTGGATTCGTCAGTCTTTTGACCTTGACCGACCAGTCACGACACAGCGCTGCTCGCGTTTTCGCCAAATCTTAGAAGTAACTATCAGTTTTCATTTACTTACAGTATTTCTTGTTTTCTTGCGGGTTTCAGACCACGTTTCGCAATTTTGCTATTGTGCTCGTACATTATAATATTCGATAAACCATTCTGGAATGAAACAAACAAGCATAATCATGTGATTAGAGTAGCTCCTTACAACTTGCCTCAACCAGCATTGTTTTAGTGGATAAATTTTGGCGTACTAGATCACTTTTTTCATGCCAGAACATTTTTCAATTGTTATCGTTTTTTTCAATTTTAACTATATATAGCTTAAATATGTTCAATTTAATAATTTATCCTTTGCTTTAATTTTAATTACATGTAGCTGATGTAACATTAAATTTAATAATTTATCGTTAGCTTTAATTTTTAATTACATTTAGCTTAAATATATTCAATTTAATAATTTATCGTTTTCTTAAATTTTACTATCGGAAAAGTTTGCTGTTGTCCATTTCTCGATATTTCATCGTTTACTATAATTCATATATTTAATTCAATAATTTAATAATAATTTTAAAAAAAGTGCACCTTGGGTGGCTAAATCTGTTCTTTGCAAAACTTTGCAAACTTTCGATTGTTTTTTTATATATATATATATGTTATCATCACAATGAGGAAGTATATATTAATATTTATTTTTTGCTGTATTTTTTATGAATAAAAGAATATTCAATTAAATCAATGTTCCCTGTTTCAATTTAATTTTAAAGTTTCTAGAATGTTTAAATACTTATCAGATATTTGTACTGTCTGTACAAGTTCAGAATGTGCATAAATACATTAAATACTTGTTTTAATCGTTTAATTATTTTTTTTTTCTACAATGATTTAAGAAGGTTTATGGTAAAGGTTCAATTATGGCAAAAAAAAAAAAAAAATAACGGAGATATCTGGATAAAATTTATAGAACGTATTTATTGATCGTTATGCACAAATTGTTGTAAATTTTAACTATTATTGTTATTTTGTTTGCTTTTAAAAAGCCTTACTTTGAAGTAACCTGCAATATCGTAAAGTTGTAATTACTATCCCAGGATATCTTTTCGTTTTAATAACTACTGAAAACAATCGAGGTTGATACTCAATTTTTATTTATTACTTTAAGATTTCTCTACGTAGGGACCATCCAATGTTATATATTTCTCCTAGCGTTTCTTGACCCTCCGAAGACCGTCGTTGTAGAGCTGAGCAGATTGAACATTATCTTCTCCATATCGCGGGTTACTTCAATCCATGTGACTTCCTGAAACCAAACCAACCAACATTAATAACTGAAATTAACAACATATAATCGATTTTAATATGTTTAGTTGTTACTATACAAAAGTTATGTGTGCTAACCGCTCCAGAAATTCTCTGAAAATATGATTGAGCGCAGGGTATTTACAGAAGAATATCCAAACTTTGAAAGGTACTTTTACAAAACTAAAAAAGTTGCAACTCTTTTGTACAAACTAAATTAAAAATAGCACATTAAAATTTATAAAATTATTAATAGTCAATGTTATACCACCACCAGAAACAGGAACGTTATATGGTCGGTAATAGAGCTCATCCCACAATATTTTAAGCATGTTCTGGCGGATTTTTTTTTTATCTTCTAAGTAGCCCCACTTTATATTTTAAGAGAAAAATTGCCGGGAATTCAATCAGGATTTCTTTAAGGTCACTGATTAAGAGCAAGGTCAACATCTGCTTTATGACCAATCCACCACGTCGTGCCTCTGAATATCGTTCGTGTTTCTGGAAGATTAATTTCATCGGGCGCTTGGGCCACAAAGCGGCCGTCAAGCCCGCATCCAGTTACCCATGCAGTTTCTTGGAATATTGGAATTCAAGCAGACTGTGGGAGGTGAAGCGTTCAAGTTGAAGTTGATGTACTGCTGTTGATTCCTAAAATTTGGGGAGAAGCTGAGATTTCTTAAGATGGATGTGAAAAGTTCTATTTTCATTGGCGGAAGGAAGGGATTCTGCGGCTTCCCATTGGGTATGAAGTATGAACTTTTGCAATTGTAGAAGGAGTAATTTGAAAATAATTCATGGAAAAATTACGCTTATATAAAATTGCTGTAAGAGAATGAGTTAGTCCGTGAATTAAACAGTGGGAGGAACATGTTCATTACAGGGATACTTATGAATTATCAAGAAAATTGTAAAGTTAAAAATTTATTTGTTTTTCGTATTAAAATAAAATCATAGCGAAGTTAAAGGAAATTAATGGAGATAATGAGAAGAATGCAGAGATTCAGGGGGTATATTCATAGGAATCCAGCAAAATTTTCTTCGTCCTTTTAGTTTTTATTTTAACCGTGTAATTTTCTAAATTTTGCATTTTAATATTATTAACATTAGATAGCGATAATTAAAGAATTTATCGTTCGTTTTCTAGTAATGATCATATTTAATATTTATAATTTATACACTTTAAAGTGTTAATTTTAATTTAGTTTGTACAAAAGGTTTGTAACTTATTTAGTTTTATAATTGTACCTTTTCGAAGTTTGGATATTCTTTTATAACTACCCTGTATTATATAAAACTATATTATTAATGTAGCATCCATGTGACAGTTTTTCGGTTATCTGATTCATTTATGAAGTACATTTCTAAGTAAAAATTGAAATAGATTGTTTATCCAATGTTTTATTAAATTCCATATATTTCTCATAGCAAATAATTTAAAAAATTATTATATAGAAACAAATAAAAAAATTTTAAAATAATTATTTAATAACATGTAAAAGATAAAAGAAGAAATTCCAAATAAGAATTAAAATAATTATTTAATAACAAGTAAAAGATAAAATAAGCAATTCCAAATAAGAATTAAAATAATTATTTAATGACAAATAATTTTTTTAACTAACTGTAAAGAAGTGAATGATTCTTTCCTCCGTGACGTAATGTGTCACGTGGTTTTTAAAGTCCAAATTTATTATTCTCTTGTTAAAGTTTAATTATTACTGTAATATTTACGCAAAATCAATTCAAAAATTGTTTGTATAGATACTTTAAAGGTACTTCATACTACTTGTACGGGTTTTTTTTTAATAAATTGTTTATATCGTATATTTTTATTCCTCTTTCAAAATATATTACCTTTTTTAAACGTTTCCAAACAAACAAAATTGACATAAACAACTAATTTACGAGTAATAACATATGTCAAAATTATTGCTGATGCAATATATGTATATAAATAAATTTCAAACCAAACACTCATAAACACATTACTAGCTTCGTACATTCAAATGCAAAACACTTATACTTATGATTTTATCAAACAGATATTTCTTCAGTTTTTTTGTGTGTGTCATGAAAAAGTAATGACTAACAGTTGGGCAATATAAAAGTTATTCCAACCTGTTCATGATTCAACAAATGTGGTTTTCTCAAGAATCACCTGCTTTGAATCCCTTTTTCGCAGCTGTGACGTTTCTTTCTTTTTTGTTCCCTTTCTTTTTTATACTTTATTGAAGGAGTCTTCATTTTTGAAATGTTTATAATATTTTTAATATCATTGGAAATTTTAAAAATTGAACTGTAATATACTTTTTATTTGTAAATATTTAATTTATGACAAAATAAATATGATGAACGGATAATTTTCACTATTTATGAAACTGATATCTGATTAAAATTTTCTATTGGTAATGATTCTTTCTCTGCTCAACATATCACTATATAATAATAAGTTTGAAATTATATTTATGTATACAAAAAGTATCCAAGAAAATCTTGTATCCCCTCCATAACCAGAGAACAGCAATAGCTATAGGCTACATGTGCTACTCGTAAAGCTACTATGTGCTACTCGATTACAATGCCACCTGGTGGCAAACAGCGGATTTAACAATCCTATCTCGAAAACGGCAGGAGATTCGGGGAAAAGGTCCAGTCCTTTGTCTTGCTTCTCACTTAAAAATTAGCAATTTTATTTTAGAGATAATTTAAAGGTAGCATTTTTCCCCTTTTTATTTCAAAATTATATTTTGATTGATAATGCTATTAAAGCAAAATTAGTGTTTTATGACAATTAAAAATTAAAAACAAAAATTCTTTTGCGTTTTTTGGATAAATTAAAAAATTCTCTGCTTTCAAATATCATAGTGTACTTGTAGGCAGATATTTTTCGATGATTTGTGCTGTTAGCATTTAAATGGTTTCACTAACACCTCCAGTCGGATAGCGGAGAAGGACAAGCTATCTACAAAACATTTCAACCCACACTCATTTCTTTATTTTTCTGTTAAGATTTTATTTGATGATTTGTGTGACTTTTGCCATCCTACGACACTTTTTCCATTGATGATATTTATGAGAAAAAGAAAAAACGTAAAAGCAGACTTAACGGTGAATTTTGAATTTTTCTTTCAAAACATGAATCACGCCTTCCTCTTTAAGTATTACGCACCATTTAGCATAGTTTTGATAAAACTCAAATTTGATTTATTGAATAGTGTAGGTTTTGAATAAAGTAATGTAGAAAATAAAAACAGAAAATGACGTAACCAAAGAGGTGATCGTCAGAAAGATGTAGTCACATTATTCAGCACAGTGGAGATGACTTTCTTATTAAAATAGCAAAAATATTTGTAAGAACTTTTTAAAAAATTTTGAAAGCAATTTAGTAAACAAAAAAATTTATCAGAAATTTTGTTAAAATGTACTTTATTAAAAAAAATGATACACCAAGAAGGAGATGCCTGATTGTAATGAAATTTCGTATGCAAAGGCATTTAGACTGAACAAGCAAATAATTAAAATTTGGTGTCCAATGAATGAATAGCGGGAGCGCATCGGAACTGCGCACTCAGCAGGTGTTTATAAGAAGCGATTCTCAATCTGACGGTCAAATTTTCTGTTGTATTACCTTTCAACAACTGTAAAAATGCCTTGCCGCAGGATTCGAACTCATTACAACCAATTGTCAGAGTTTGAAAGAGGTCGTATCATTAGATTGAAAGAGGCAGGTTGTGTAAATTGGAGAATCGCTCATCATATGGGTCAAAGCGATGAGGCGATTAGAAGATGTTGGCAAGAATGGGTTTTCAATGGCAGATTTCAGCGTCATGATGATAACGGTCGACCTAGGGCCACAGCAGATCGGGGAGGCAGAATGATTGTCAGATCAGCTGTCACAGCGCCTGATTCATCGTTATCAACAATGCACACTTGAGTGTCCACCATGACCATTCACAGACGACTGATAGAGCGAAATCTACGCCCATATCAACCGCTACGCCACCTGTCACTCACGCCTGCACGCTGTCGAACCACATTACAGTGATGCTTGGCTCGATCAGGTTGGAATGATGCCGACTGGGGACGTATAGTGTTTAGCGACGAATCGCTTCCAACTGTGTTCTGACGATCATCGAAGACATGTCTGTAGAAACCCAGGGCAGTGTGCCGATCCTGCTTTCACTATTGCGAACCACACAGGCTCTCGATCAGAAGTTATGGTCTGAAGTGCCATTTCCCTTGATAGCCGGACCCCTTTGGTCATCATTAGAGGCACACTGACAGCACAGCGGTACGTCGATGACATTCTGAGACCTCTTTTGCTACCGTTCCTTTTGCAGTACCCTGGCCTTATCTTTCAGCAAAATAATGCCACACCACATACGTCACGTGTTGCTAAGAAATGTCTAACAGCTTATCAAACACTTCCTTGACCAGCCAGATCTCTCTCCAATCGAACATGTCTGGGATATGATGGGAAGGCGTCTGCATCCATCAGGGAATGTTGATTATCTAGCCCGACAATTGGAGCAAATTTGGCAAGAAATACCGCAGGAGACCATCAGGGAGCTTTATCTATCTATACCACGTCGTGTGGTAGCTTGCATCCAAGCTTGAGTTGGGTGAACACCTTATTGAGCTCGTTACTTTGTGACTATGTAACTCTGAAATAAAGCATTAAATTTTTCTGAAATTTTAATCATTTTCTATTCTGTACATAATTTTCCTATCCGCCAATTTTTGTCTCCATCGGACAACTCCTTCTTGGTGCGTTTTTTTTTTTTTTTTTTTTTTTTTTTGTTATAGAATGTAGTTTTTTTACCCTTATACCTTTCCTACTACGTGTACCACCGTCGGTACATGACGAGCCATCGTGTGCCATCGATGATATATCTTTGTATGTTGATTTTACTTGCCATAAAATGAAACAAGCGTGTCGCCGCCAATGTGTTAATTTTACAAATGTGTAAATAAAAAATAAAGATTCAAAATCCATACAGTTATTTAACTCCAGCAAGGAGTTATTGATATTTTGCTCTTTTGAGAATGTTGATTAAATACGCAAACAAAATATAAATTTTGATGACGGTCATTTGGAAAATGCTGATTCGAACAAAATTACTCATATGTATAGATTCGCACAAATGTGGTATTGAGTTATGTATAACAGTTTCCCAAACATAAATTTTGGTATTTATTCTTGCTTTCCTAAAGACTGCTAAGGGATAGCCGTAATGTGGCTAGTTGGTAGAACAATAGACAAACAAAATACTAATTTTGATAACGATCATTTGGAAAATGTTGATTCGAACAAAATTACTCATTTGCATGGATTCGCACAAATGTGGTATTGAGTTATGTATCAGTTTCCATATCTCAATTTATAATCCGAATATAAATTTTTGTATTTGTTTTTATTTCCTTAAAGACTACAAAGGGATAGCCGTAATGCGGCTAGTTGATAGAGCAACAGACTCACAACTGATTTTTCGTGTCTCGTCCTTCCAAAGACTAATGTGTAGAAGAGCGCGTGCTTCCATTTGGCTGCAGTAGCCTAAAGGTCATGGTTGCGAACTTGAAACCTGCGTTGTATCGTCGAGTCTTGACGCCACTAAAGCCCCGCCGTGTAATTGGGATGATACAATGTAAATCTGTCGAGGCTCCTAATCCTCCCTTGACGTGGTACGGAGGTTTGGAGAGGGAGATGCCTGCTTAAGTTCTGTCTCGTCACTTGACCGAGGTTCAAAATTACGAGGTTCGTCACCAATACCCCCTATGTTGCTACATTAGTAAGTAATCTATCAATAATAATAATAAAAAAAAAACTAACGTTAGGGTGCCTGTTCAGATGCCATCTTCGTCACTTGATCGTGGCTCAAAATTTCCAGTTCCATCGCTAATAGCTCTTCTGTTATTCTATAGCAAGTTATTAATAAACAATCAAATAAAAACAAAAACTGTAATATTACTGTGAAAAAATAGGCAAACGTTAAAATATTAAGCTGAGTAATTTATATCTTAGGTGAAAGGCGATGAGCATCAGTTTTCTGCGTCTGCAAAATCACATTACTTCTTCAAGCATTGTAATTTATTCCGGGTATCAATGTCCGAGTATGTCAATTTTTCTCTTTATTTTCCCCAAAAAGAATTATAAAAGTTATGGGAAAGACACCACGCATACCAGTGCTATATTTAAACTGTATAGAGATATATGAACATTAAAATTTGTTTTGGATAATTTTTTATTATACTATCATCACACATATTAAAAACATGTTTTTAGTAGTAATGAATTTTTAAAGCTCTAAGAAATGTGTTCAACTTTTTTGTTCGCGCTTTATAATAAATTATAATAATTAGTATGATATATAAAGACAGTGCAATGATACTAAATAGTCTCATACAATGTAGTAATGCTTTCTGAAGATAATATGTTGGTATTTCTTTCAAATCAATATCGCAAATGACTTTCAGCAGTCAAAAAGTCAACATCTTGGTCACTCTTAATATAGAAAAGTCGTAACTACTCCCATATTACTAAATTATAATCCTCGGAATATTTTACCTTTATATAGACTTCAAAATAAAATGAGGTGTTTCAAATCTTAGAAACACGAAAAAGATAGCAATTCATATTTAATCACATGTGTGACTCGTATAATATCCTCTTTTTATTTAATATGTATGAGAACAAAAAATCTGTATTCCATGCAAGCCTTAAACTCGTGACTTAAACAATTGTTGTTTCCATTTAAAAGGAAATGGTAATCATCTGACACTGAATCATGACATGCCTTTTGCCATCGAGTTACTCTTTTTCGACTCTTGGCGAAAATATGGACTTTTTGTTTGATTTCGTTGAATTATAACTTTGTATCCAAGTTAGACATCCGAATTACAGAATTACGTGGTGGGTGATATTTTAATCGAGTCACGTGTTCGAGCCTTGTTTTCACTTAGCCCCGTAAACATCGTTCAAAATTACGAGCTGTATTGGCTGTGGATACATTTGTGTCGGAAAGAAATAAACAGTGGTATAAAAGTAGACAGAAATACAAGAAATAAGTAGAGTTACAGTGATATATGTTCCTAATTGTTATGCACTATATAGCAACCATCCGGGGTTATTAAGGTACTGTGATCTTAACATAGGCAAAAGAACATATTTATATTTCGGCGGAGGACGTTTTCTCCGAGGCATCAGGGGATGTTCTTCTACCTCGTGCCCCGTGGAGGGGGAGAGAATGAATTGACCTTGGTTGCCGCTGCTGTTTCAAACCCTGGACCAATGGGTCCGAAGAATGTTGACCGGTCACTTTTGCTGCGCTCTAACCAACTGGGCTGAAAAGACGTCTGATCTGGCCAGTTAAGTAAGGCGTTTTAACTTCTGACGTTGTTGTTGACAAGAGTCGCTGCATACTCCCCCTCCAGTATTAGCGTGATAATATAATATGAAGAGAAACATTGGTTTATACAGAAGAATGATTTGATTGAATGGTACTTTGATTTCTTTTTTCAGCCATTACTGCAATTGACATGCATCCTCTCCCTATCTATCTCGTCGACACGTGCGCCAGAGCTGGAATATCACTAATCGTGATTTGTGTGCGTTTGTCTTAGTTAGACATGCAGAAGCAAGTGTTTTGCGTCGGGGGCATATGCAGTCGGTTGGTATAGACAGTGCTGCCATCTAGTGTTCAAGTCTTGAATCACCACTTTGGTATAGATCGTTTTCTCCGAGGCATTGGGGGATGTTATTCAACCCCGTGGAGGGGGAGAGAATGAGTTGACCTTGGATGTCGGTGCTGTTTCGAAACATGGACCAGTGGGTCCAAAGAATGTTGACCGGTCTCTTTTTGCTGCGCTCTAACCAACTGTTCTGAAAAGACGTCTGATCTGGCTAGTTATGTAAGGTGTTTTAACTTTTGACGTTGTTGTTGACGAGAGTCATTGCAATACCATTGACTACCATTCCAATATGCTCATAGGAGACATTTTGCTGGTAAATTTATAGATATAGAGCTTTGAACTCTTAATTCTAGTTACGGCGTAAATGATATTAATCAGAACAATGACGAAAACATACTTATAAGAGCAGCAATCCTAAAAGGACAACATGGTTATGAGAAAACCATGAATTATTAGCATGACGAGGACAATATGTTTATGAGGGGAACATGCCATTGAGGACAGAAAACAACACGCCTGTGAAGTCTAAGAAGACAACATGAATTTCAAACTATAACGATTTATCAACGACTTACCTTTTGAGAGCTACAAATATAATGTTCCTGTGAACATTAGATGTCAATGAAAATTTTGAGAATAATATGTCTATGAGGACTTATGCCGAGGAGGAAGACAAGCTTACGAGGACTACGAGAACAACATGTCTATGAAGACTATAGGCCGATGAGGAAGACATGCTTATGAGGGCTACGAGATCAACATGTCTATAAGAACTATATGAAGATGAGGAAGGCATGCTTATGAGGAAGGCATTCTACAAGAGCAACATGCTTGTAAGAATTATGAGATTCAATGTGCCACAAGAGACCTATGAAAACAACACGCCTATGAGGACTATAAATAAATATAACACGCGCATATCTCCATTATTGCGGGTTGCAGTAATTCAGTGATTAATTAGGTCTTGGTCAAAAAAGTGCAAATTAATTCATGGATTCTAATCCTGATTCCTATAAACACTCGCCGTGCAGAATAATGGAGGCTGCTGTTCAATAAGTGGAAAGTAAATCCTCACGCCTTGTGATGTGGAAGTTATGAAAGTGAAGTGTCAACTTAGAGTAAACCTCTTAACTTGACATATGACTCAGAATTTTGTAATCCGTTGCTTATAGGCCTTGTGCATTTCTAGAGCGTCTTTAATTTACACGAAACCAAGCCTTTATTATTTCTCTCGATTATGTTTGAATCAGAAATCAAATCAACGATCTTTCGGCTTTGTAACTCCTGACTTAACCGCCTAGCAATTACTGCGGCCTTGCTCTGAGAATAAGAGTAAAACCTATTGAATTTATTTAATGTTTTGAGATGTGACGACCCCTCTTTCATTATTATTCATTGTGCCACAAGAGACCCATTGATCGAAACTTAATAAATGTTCATTCAAGAAAGAGTCATTCTTGTATGATGACTGAACACCTTGCACCAACATTAATATCAACAACCGTCTTCCTGTCGGTAACCACGTTAATACCTTCAATTTCTCTGGTTGATCCAAATCCTCTCTTTGATCATTCCCTATTCAATACGCTTCTCTATATATAGCAATGCTAATTTATATAAGTAGCGGTTTATTCACAAACCAACATCCTCAAATCGAATAACGTAATAAAGTAGCCCAAAAAGTTAATTGTAGGGGGAAACTGTGAGAACCCGTTACGGTGAGAGTGGCACTAACTAAATGACATGGTAAAATGTTGTAAATTTATCCAATGTAGGTCTTTTCAGTAAATTAGAACTGCAATTTTTAAATTTTCTTCAAATCTTATTCAGTTGTAGACTAAACTTCATGCAGAACAAGCTTCAGGCTTTCTTTTAAATCTTCATCTATTAGAAAACTCTGAATTTTTAGTTTCTTATAATTCTTAAACCACGATACAAACATTATCTAGACGAAGAGATAATATATATGTAACATTTCCACGAACACTCTACCAGTCTCCTATAATTTGTCTCCTCAACACACGTCTTAATTGCTGAAGTTAAACATAACCTTTGCTTTTGAAAGAATCCATCACAGTTCGCACAACCTACTTTCAAAGGCAAGAAAAAAGATGGGGGGAGGGGGAAATAGTGCTATACGAAAATGCAATTAAAAACCCTCACAGACAGCATAATTTTTGTAACTAACAAAATCCGGGTACGACCGGTTATATTGGATACTCGCAACTGCGATGGTTTATTTGATTTAGAGAAAAGATAGCTTTGAAAGTATTCCAACACGGTCAATGTTCCTTAAAACGGATTGACTTCGAGATTGATTACAATGTCTGGATTTTTACTTTTTTTTTTTTTTTTTGTTGCTGTTGTGGGGGAGAAATACTTTTTTCTCTCTCTTTAATAGATGAGAGGCTTCTTGAAATCAAGTTGATATTTGGGTTAAATGGAAGATTTGAAAAAAAGAAAGTGATGAAATAATGGATTGGAACGGATTGTGATTCTATAATGAATGGTTTGAAATTTTACAATAACT
>BMAW01060325.1:1106613-1121415 GCA_019974015.1 Nephila pilipes | reverse complement strand
CCGCTCATATTGAATTGGCGAAAGGTCTGGTGACATTGCTAGTCTAGGAAGAATTTGAATAACAAGGAGACAATTCAAAGGTATACTAACTACAAAGGAACTGATATTGTCGTAGTGGAAAATGGCTGCAGGTGGGCGTGCCGTAAAGGGTAATACAAAAGGTTTCAATATGTCGTAAACATATCGTTGTGAAAGTTACTCGAGGGGTTATTATGGGCGACCTGCTATTGTAGGACGTAATACCAGCACCATGAGTAAGAGAATTCTGCTTCTGCAATTCAGGGTCTGCTTAGGATTGGTGGCCTAAAATTATCCAACATGAATAAAATGATCATCTGCTTCGAGATTGGAATGAGGCTAAGCACTAAACTTTATGTTATGGCAGTAACCATGGTGGTCAGGTACGAAACGATTCTAGACATTTTGTTGGAAATTTAAAGCTACCGTCCTAAACGGTGATGTGAGCTTATCCTGTCTCAGTCATTCTCCAAGAAAAACAGTTGGTGCCATAAATGATATGTAAGGAGCTGTAGCGTATTGCATGGTTGACAATCTTGTCTGTGGAGCAGTCCGTACTTGTCTCACAATCTGCCGATCTTGACTCGCATTCGGGTACGTTGGCCTTCCAAAGCCGTGTTGTTTGCGCTGTGTACTTTGCAGCAAACAATTCCTGCAAGGTACGCGTAGCCTTGGCAGCAGATAGGTCAAGGACAGTTCGTAGATTAATATATACAATCTCTGCTTAGGTTGAACGGCTGGATAAGATTAGCCATTTTCATCCAGCATAACTGTTCGATTCCGTTCGAAGTCGTCCTGTTGTCTATAAAGTTTTCGAGTGCGTCATAACATCTTTATTAATAGTGTATCTATAGGACGCATGAATAGCAACGACGAGGCAAATTATTTCAATCAGAAATTATTGACTGTCTTATGCGATACCAGCTGCGATGTAGAAACTTTCGTAATATGATTAAAGTTAGTTAATATATATTGGCTATAAAGATTTAATAATTTGTAATATTCGGGTATAATATTTTTTTTAAGAGTGAGAGATGTTTATTTTGCTATTTTATGAGTGTGTTCAGTCTTGCTCGTGTCATTAATGATGCCAGGTTAAAAAAAAAAGATTATAAATTTAAAAAATGGTAGCTTTGTAATTTTTTTCAAAAAATCAGCTGAATATGACCATGTTTGATTAATTTTATTTTAGGTTTTTAATTACTCGTGAATGGAAGCAATGCTTCAAAAATTGGTTATCGGTACTTTATATAATTTTTAGATGTGTTTTATATATTCAAATTTGTTAAAAGCTTTTAGAGTCAAAAGTTTTTACGCGCGAGTGTGATGCTCTCGCATATCATCACATCTTTTATCAGATCAGGCTCAGCAAGAACAACTTCCACGTTGAAACGTCAAAAGAACTTAACAACAACATGGAACAAACTCATTAGTATGCAAAAAACAAATAATTTGTATAACAATTCATGCGAACAAAACGATCTCACTAATTGTAACTGATCTCATCAAAACGGTAGCCAATTCCCAATCATCAAACAGTCTCCTTCCTTCATTGTTTCTGTAATGGCAGGTTCCATCACATGGTCTTCCGTCTGCGCACTTTTATTTTATTCTGATCATTTGCTGGTTGCGTGACGACCTTACCCCTTTCCACCCCTTCCTTCCAGGGGTGGCTCTCATTAGCATTCGAATCTCGTGGCACCAGGGGAGCGCGTGTCCAGCATAGCCACGCGTGTCCTTGGCGGCAGATAGGGTCAAGGACAGTGCAGGGATTGATACATACAACCTAGGGCGCGCGTCCTTCGCTTCTGGACTCGGCAAAGACCAGTGACCGCTCCTGTTCTTTTGATTCTGTTTTGGGAAGGTATTTGATGTGTGGTTGTGGAGAACTGGATGTGCTGGTTGAACTAGTTTAAGAATTCTTTTGTGCTTTTCTTTGTTTTTAAGAGAATTTTTTCGTTTTTTGGCTCCCGACTGGGGGAAGATGGAATGATTGACACGTGGAGAGGAACGTGAGTTTTGGATTTAAAAAAAAAAACCAAACAAATGAGATTCGAGTTGTAGTGTCTGATCATGAGATATCTGCCTCAAGGGATAGTTTTCTTCATTTATGTTTCATACATACTTTAAAAATATATACATAGTTTGCTTAAACCTCGGATGCAGAAACTATGGCTTGCCAGCCGTCCAAGGCCTACGTCGATCTTGCTTGCATTCCCTTGTGTTCATTTTAAATAAACTAATTAGATGGTAATTAGAGTTAATAAATAATTAGTTGATAGAAAACTAAAGAAAATTTAGAATCAATTTTGTACTTTTCTTCTTTTGAATTCCAATCGAATGTTAAAATAAACATTTCGCTCTTGCTCCAGTCCATTGGTTACTGTGTTCTTAATATCTTTGTTATATCAATGCATGATGCAGTGGCGTACCCGGGGGCGGGTGCAAAGGGATACATGCACCCCCCCCAAGATTTTTGCTCGAAATTAAACTATTTCAGAATAATTCTTTTTTTATTACACAATTATAGATGTTCTAAATTTTAAACGTAAAAACTTTTTCTTTCCATGCTTAAATTTTTTTCATCACGAAGAGATAAAAAGGATTTCAACTATGACGATTCCTGAAAAATGAATAGAAAAGTCTTTGTTGTCCCCGAAAGAGTGCCTCTGGGTCAGTGTTTGCAGACCAAGGGCCCCCGGCGCCGGCGCCGGCGCCATCCCTAAGGAAAACCACTTCCAAAAATACAAATGTCATTCTCATAGTATCTTAATTATTTTTCTTAAATAATCTTTGGTTTTGTAATTTTCATATTTTATAAAATTATAACAATTCTTGAACACTTTTAAATAGGAGAAATAAGACTAATAAAGCGTATTATTTACTTTTTACCAAGTGGTTATACTAAACTAAACTGCTTCTATCACGGCAATGACGAAATGCACCTCCCCCCTCCCAAAGCTAATTTCTGGTTATGCCACTGGCATGATGCATACAAAAATACTATGCAACAGATTATTTTCTTTTCCTTCGCTTTTCCTTTTTACATATTAGTACTTGCTTTTGAAAATTCCTAATGCATTTCATGGATTTTCAACATTGCATGGATTGATTAAAATTCGCCATCTAGCGCATATGTATGAAAATAAATGCTCCATGAACACTTTACAAGTGAATATGCATCTATCATATTCTTTACATCTGAATTTGAAAGTGTCCAATATATTGGAATCGTTTTAACATACACAACTTTTGTAAACGTTGTTAATATTTCCTTTTTAGCACATATGATGGTGCGGAAGTTTAGAATGAGGATACCAGTTCAAATGTCGTTCTCGTCACTCTAGCATGTCTCAGAATTATCAGGCCAATATCCCTTGTGTTTCTTCTTAACACGATGTTAAGAAAGAATCAGTCAAATCAATTCTAGTATACTTGAATAAATTTTTATGCTTCATTTACATCTCAATAGCTGATATTCTCTTGAGATCCGAGACCATATTCTTTGAGCAATTCTTTCCTAATTTGAGATAAATTATCTAAAAAGTAATGCAAAAGAGTACATACAGTCGTTTTTTTTTTAATTAAAAAAACAACACAATTTGTAGCCAGTTCATTATAAAAACTTGCGAAACTGATTAAATGTAGTTTCATATTCACACATAATTTCATTATTCACATATCTATAATTGTATATTAGCTATTTTTAGTTCAAAAAAAAATATGTAAAAGCATAATAAAACTAAATTCAAACTGCTGACATACCTTCAATTGTTATTTTCTTCTTGTCCGCCATTTTTAAATGCTCGTGGAACAATGATCCTGCGAAATAGTTTCAAGTTTTGCTAAATAGATGAGAGTTCTGGACTGTCCAATATAATGGAGTGCCTGATCTCGGGATGTAAAAATGTAAATTATTTCTCTATATGTAAAATAAAAATGTCCAATAGAATGGATATTGGGTTTCAAGAGGATATCAATAAAAATTCTGTAGTCTCTAGAAATAACCCGTAAGTAATTGGCTAGTTCGATGGCTCTCGTTTGTTTCTTTTTCATCTGTTATGTATAAATGTGTATGAAATGGCGTAATCATTGCAAAGATAGATAAAATTTCTGCAATGTCTGGAAAGAAAGTCATTGGCTATACTCGTATAAATGGCTCTCAACTATTTATATTTCATATTTTCAAGTGTACTGTATATACAAACATTGTAATATTTGCAAAGGTGTATAAAATTCGTATAGTTTCTGGAAAATATGTGTTTGGCTGGAACATCGGCCTCTCTAAATTGTTAATGTTTCATATGTACTGAAGTAATTTACATATAATCTACGATATCTTTGCATTGGTAGATGAAATTGTGGAGTTCACAATGTTTCTTTGAATATAGAATCCGAATTATGTTATGATTTAGGTTTGAAAATTTAACGTGCTATTATTAAGGAGGAGGGGAATATTGAAAGTGCGGTTTTTTTTTTTTCCAAATTAAATCTTTCTGGAGAACTATGTAATAAGTAGTACGATTCCATTTAACGTGCTATTGTTAAGAAAGAGGGGAATATTGAAACTTACTTTTTTTATTAACGTGGTATTGTAAAAGAAGAGGGGAATATTGAAAGTATTTTTTCTAAAAACTATATAAGTAGTATGATTCAATTTAACGTGTTATTGTTAAAGAGGAAAGAAATATTGTAAGAAAGTTTTTTTTTTTTATTAATGTGATATTGTTAAAGAGGAGGGGAATATTGAAAGTACATTTTTTTTATTAACGTGGTATTGTTAAAGAGGAGGGGTACATTGATAGTACGTTTTCTTTCTAAGAATTATGTAATAAGTAGTAACATTCCATTCGTGTTATTGTTAAGGTGGAAGAGAATATTGAAAGTACGTTTTTTCATTTATGTTAAAGAGGAGGGGAATATTGAAAGTACGGTTTTTTCTAAGAACTATGCAAAAAGTAGTACGATTTCATTTAACGTGATATTGTTGAGGAGGAGGCGAATAATAAAAACCCATTTTTTTATTAACGTGGTATTTATTGTTAAAGAGGAGGGGAATATTGAAACTCTTTTTTTTTTCTCCTAAGAACTATGTAATAAGTAGTACGATTGCATTTAACGTGGTATTGTCAAAAAGGAGGGGAATATTGAAAGTACGTTTTTATTAACGTAGTATTGTTAAAGAGGGGTGTATTTAGAGTACGTTTTTTTCTAAGAACTATATAATAAGTAGTACGATTTCGTTTATCGTGATATGTTCAGGAGGAGGAGAATTTCGAAAGAACGTTTTTATCCGAGTTAGATCCTTCTCGAGAACTATGTAATAAATCGTATGATTCCATGAAAATTCGTAGTCCAAGGTAGATTATTTTAACTTCATACGTCACTACTGTCGGATAACAAAAGTAAAATCAAATGAACATTTTTCTTTTTTCTGACTATGTATTCGGCAATTCCTTTTTCTTTTTTTGTAAAACTCTTGATGGGGAGCATCTTAAATATCATGGTGGGTTTTTTTTCTTCAAAATATTGCTTGTATTTAAAATAGGGAAGATACAATTAGAGTTGAAATTGTTGCTGACATTCACTGCACTGTATTACCAACCAGGTTATTGACTAAAGATATAATATATATAACAGTTTCCTCATTTTAAAATCTACTGAATATATGTAAATTTTTGAACATATAGCCTCGTATTTTGTAAACATATACTGTGTGTCAAATCTTGTCCCATTAAGTAGGGTGTGTCTTTTTTAAATTAATACCAAAGGATTTACTGACGAAATATCTGTATTATTACCGATATTAATTTGTTGAGATAATGACTTCTGATATGTCAAACTGTCAACACTTCAAATCTAGATAAATCTTTAAATGAAATCCTGTTTGCCAGAATTTATTACTAATGAAATTTCGCATTCGAATCGCAATTGCGGAGATGAATTAAAATTAGCAGACGTTTCCTTTATGTATTAAAAAGTTCTAGATTATTTTTCAGTGCTGACGATTGTTGGTATCAATTTTCACACCGTTATTTGTGTAACAAAATTTTTAGTCAGTGATTGAGTTCCTTTAATCACAGAATCACGTTGTATAATAGAACCTTTTTAACCCGGTCTTATTTCGGCTATAGATCGTCCGAATTAAACAAAATAACCGATAAAATGAACCGAAGATCTCGTTTATCCCTTTCACTACCGAAGGGAGAAAAAATAAGTGCTTCTCTGGGTCCGCGGCTTCTTATCGCAGAGTGTCGCGCTGTGCTCAGGTATTTTGAGATATTAAGCCTAATTCGTAAATAATTAGTATTCGTAAAGATTGGCTATTTATTAAAATATTTTGATTTTTTTTATTTAAAATGCATTAAACATAATTCATGAGAAACTAAGAAAATTTAAACGAAAATTACACTTTTGATACAAAAAAATTACATAAAATTATTACATAAAATCATATCTTTTAAGTAAATACAATATATACTTCATTTGATACATAAATGCCATGGTGTAATGATGTAAAATTACATGGAATATTAAGATATAAAAAAATCAATCTTATTTTGTTGTGTGGTATTTTAGAAAACATTCTTCAATGTATACTCCATCGTCACGTCTTGCTCTCAAATGAGTATTTTCTGCTTTTTTTTCTTCATATATATCATTATTTAATGTTCCAGGCTCATCATCTAAATCACTAAACAGTGCAGATATTAGTATTTTCACTTATATCACTGTCAGATTCATTAATTAATTCTCGAGTCTCGCTTCTATATTAAATACTTCCTTTTCGCCATGAGTATCGCTATAAAAAAACCGATCGAATGAAATAAACAGCATCTACAAATAAAGACTCTATAACTCTCATAAACCTCCATAAGTTCCCCATTCGAACTTCTAGCAAGCGAGAAAGAAATAAAAGCGTCCTAAAAGCAAACGAGTCCTTTAAATCATGTCATCACACTTATAGAGCTACGCCGTAACACATGTTTTTTGATTATATAATCAATTTCTCCCTTCCTGACATCCAGTAGTGAAATCCAAGCCCAAGCCATCAAGGTCAACATTCGAAATATCCTATCTATATGGATTTCACGATATTATAACGCCATTTAGTAACATTTAAAAATTCAAATAAAGCTTTCACTTCGAGCGTATTTGTATTGATACTTTGGTCTGTAGCAAACACTCTTGGAGCGTATAGCATGTGATACGGTGAGCGCAGAGGAGTAAACGCGAGCGTATCGCATGTGATACGTTGGGAGTGAATGGGATATAGCTAAACACTCTGTACATTAAAAACATGTTCAGTGGGAGCAATGTTTTCTCCTCCTAGCGAAGGAGGTCAGTTGATATTGAGTGCTAGCGGCGTTTCGAACCCTCGACTAATGGGTCCGAAGAAAAGTCGTCCGTTTGCTTTTTGCAATGCTCTTGTCAACTGGACTAAAGGGGATTCCCCAACGAACTAATTGTTAAGGCATTTTAACATCTGTCGTCGTTGTTAAAGAGAGCCGCCCCATACTTTCCCTCCAGTATCATCTTGATGATGCGAAGAGGAACATTCTGAACGATATTTAAAGAGAAGGTCCTTTTTCAGCCATTGCTACAATTGATATGCACCCCTTCACTGTTGTATATAATCTTACTTTCGACAGCTGATCTATCTAACCCGCGGGCCGCAGTCGGTATATCACTAGTTGTGATTTATGTGCAGTTGTTTTAGTTAGATGCACAGAAGCAAAATTTTGCGTCGGGGGTACTTGCAATCAGTAGTTCTAGGTTGTGCTGCCATCTAGTGCTCAAGTCCTCGGTCACCACTTCGGCAAGGCGTTTTTTTCTACCTCATGGTGTGGGAGGTCACTTGTTCTTGAGTGCCGTTGATGTTTTGAGCACTCGACCATTGAATCCAAAGAAAACTTGTCCGGTCTCTTGTTTTAGTATTCTTATCAACTGCATCAAAAGGGGCTCCTCATCGGACTGGCTAGTTATTAAAGCGTTTTAACTTCTGCAGTCGCTGTTGTAGAGAGCTGCCACACATGTATTTTGAAATAAGATAAAACAAAATGGTAAATGGTTGCCCATGAAATGAAAAAAATCAATATATTACTTAAGTGGTCGGAAAAAGCTATTTAGAACTTTACGGTTCAGGTTACTTGACGCACTCACTCGTTTGGAGAAACGACTTATCTTTTGTTATCGTACTTAAGCCTCTATGTTGAACAGTTAATTCCCTCAGATGTCTCAAAGGTTCCTAATATCCAGGCAGGGCTTATTTGTTGTTGTTCATAATATGTTTTATCACAAAATTCAAGTGGTTCGAACAAAAGAATAAAATGACTTTCATGAAACAAAATTCGAGAATTATGATGTCACAATCACTACTCATGGTACAAAATTGCGAAGCTTATATTCTTGCACTTCTAACTCAACTTTTCCTTTGTGTTTATTAATTATCAATTTTTTTAAATCTCCGTCCGGATTAAACGTCATTCGGCTTAATGGAGTATTAATGAGGTTTTACTCTGTATTAAATTTTTTTTTTAATATCTGTTTAAATGTCATTGAAATTTTACAATTTTTTTTTAAATTCTTCATATCTTCTGTTCTAAAACGCTTTTTATATGTAGCGAACAATATGCATTTCTCAACTTAAAGTTTTATATTAACCCCAACATAAAGTTAAACCCTTCATCCCTTTTCCAAAATGATGCATCTCACTTCATCGACTACTTTCAGATGCAAAACTTCCCTTTTTCATATGATATGAAAGTTAAACACACCTTGCGCATTTATTACTGACATTTTATTGCCTGTAATGATCTAGGAGAACAATTCCGATTATTATGCTAAATGTGTTGCCGTTCAGTGCTATCAAATGTTCTTTTTTTCCTGCCTAACAAATGAAACGCAACATAAAATTTTCTACTGTGCAGTAAGGCAGAATAAATCAAAAGAAAGAACTGGATTATAACAATGATACGCCGAAAAATCATAAAGCGATCAACATGAAGTTAAAGGGCACAATTCTATCATCATTATCATTTGAAACAACAGATAATAACACGTTAGATTATGATAGGAATAGTCGGGAGTTAAATTATCATCATCGATAATCGTCTGCGACATAAAGACGTTGTTGGTAGATCATTTGTGGAACTGATAGGATAGGTTAATGTGAAAAGCGTGAACACATAAGTGTTGTTGTTGCTTCTGTGCAGTTTCTGTGCATGTTCTTTGGATAAATTCGTCTCTATTTCTAGATGTGAAATTCGATTCGGTGTGAAAGAGAAGGATAAATTATAATATCCCCGTACACTTGAAATATTTCTTTAGCATTACTTTTTTTTAAAAAAAATTGTTCTTTATTTTAATTATCGTTTTCGTCAGAGAAGTTGGAAGTTTAACGAATCAGTTGTTGAAATTATATATTTGATGCATTAAACTCCCGTCTACCGCCATTTTGATTTCGTGGACGTGGTGCTAATCCTATGGAATTTCGACTATCATTCAGAAATCTTTACTATTTGATCTATTCGAATGCAATCGAGTGCATCTAAAACAGCAAAAATTAGTGAAGGCTTCTGCGGAATTATTTTTTCCCTCTGATTTTAAAAAAATATTTTTTAAAGTCCGGAAAACTCACAAACGAATCATTAAAATATGGGTAAAAATATTTTTAAAAATCGGAGAGTGAAAGTAATTCCACAGAAGCCTTCACTATTATTTGCTCTTTCAGATGCACTCGATTGCATTCGAATAGATCAAATAGTAAAGATTTCTGAATGATAGTCGAAATTCCATAGGATTAACATCACGTTCACGAAATCAAAATGGCCGGTGGACGGGATCCTTAAACAGCAGAACAGAGAATTAATATGTCTACTATTTTTAATGTCGATTTTTTTTTGGACGGAGAAAGATATAACGTTGCAATTAATGGTTAATAATAAATGTGTTTTTTTTTAACCAAGTATATGTTAACAACTCTTTATCATCACCAGTACAATATCCTCGTTAAATATAAACAAATTTAATTTCTTCAGTCGTTTTCATTATCATAGAGTACATCCAATTCAACGTAAAAAAATTCAGGTGACTAAAATGGTGAAAACTTAAATAACGATTTTGTTGTGACATTTTTAATCAGAAATACGAGGGCATTTAAAAAAGTACCCATGTTTAGAATGGGATGGATGGATGGGTTGACGAAGTATGTGTGACACTTTGCTCCAGTAACGATCATTATGGACGATTCTAGAGCAATTACCTCTTGATCTTGTAGGGAAATTGACAAAATAGTATCAGTTTGGCTTTGGTTTTATTAACATCGCATTTGAGGTCTATTTACGACAGACCTCGTAATTTTGAACTTCGGTTAAGTGTCGAGAACGACACCTGAGCTGGCACCCTCTCTCCTATTCCCACACCACGCCACGGGAGGGCTGTGAACCTTGACAAATTTAACGTGCATCAGCCTGGCTACACGGCGGGTCTTTCGTAGTCTTAAGCCTCGAAACTTCGATTGGAAGAAAACCACCGGCCGTGAGTCCGCGACCATGACCACTAGGCTACCGCGGCCACAGGGATGAGGTACATTAAGTCTGTCATGGTTCAAAGTCTTCACATTGGCGGGATCTCGAAGTAGGAGAACCGGCACTTGGGAGATCCTCCTCATTAGACTGTGATTCAAAACTACAAGATCAACCTTTAATAGCCATGTTGTTGTTTCCAAGTGCGCCGTTAATAATCCAATCAATAGATCAATGTATATCATACTTTCTTCATTAAAATAAAACTTTGTCTAATTGTGACTATAAGATGCAATTTTTAGGGCCTTTACAATTTGGTTGGATTAGTAATGAACTCGCAGCCAGTAGGTTCGCGTTTTATAATTCAAAGCAAGGGCTTCGCGAATCAAGCATTGACATATATCACGAGGGTGGTTCAAAAAGTACTTGTATTTGAAAATAGATGACATCACTATGGTAAATTGTTGCTATCATTTGGTGCTGCCATCTGTTAAAGGGAGCCGAAATAAATTTGATATTAATTCATATGTAAATTTTGATTTAGTAGTCATTTGCTGCCAAATCAAAATTTGATTGCAGCCGCGTCGAGTTGTCGACATCCGTGTGACCTGGATTCATCAATATATACCGAAAACGAAGCAACAAATAAAGCAATGGATTGTTTCCAGTGAATCTGCTCCAAAGAAGGTGAGGAGGATCTCATCGCCGGAAAAGTTATGACGAAGAATTTTTGAGGTGCGGAAGGCGTCATGATCACGAATACGAGTAACTGAGACTTAGACAGCTGTCTAGTGAGTCATGACGTTTACTAATAACAAACTATTGCTTCACATTTTATAATTTTTTCGAATATTTAAAATATTATTTAAGAGTCAATATTTTTTCTCGTTTTCTTATTCACTGTGTGTATAAGTAAACTTCTCAATTACTTGTTATAATAATAACTCAGAAACTAAATATCATTGAAGAAAAATGACGTCGTAAAATTATACATTATATAAGGCATCGAAGCAACACGTTCTTGAAATGTCAAATTAATTTGCTGTATTGAATTTAATTTAACGTACTGATTCTTTTTCACTTACGGAATAAAAAGACTTCGTTAAAAATTTAATAAATTTCCTGATGTATAAACTGCAGACAAAGTGCAATATAATCTTGGTAATATATATGCACATCTTATGCTTAAACATATAAATTACACATTTGCATGGAAATGTCGCCATTGATCATACATTATTTATTGGTTTAAAAGGGTTGAGACATTTTTTTTTATTCAAATGTAAAGTTTTAGTTAGCGTTGAAGATACAACATCGTGTTTCATGTATTATGGAATGTTTCGTCTTAATATAAATAAAAATAAAAAAAAAGTTTTTGTGATTTAAAATATAAATTATTATACGAAAATAACTAACTAAATTCATGAGACTTCCTTCAACTTTCAAAGTCATTTAACGGATCATAGTTTTTTCCCAAATTATTTTGATTTGCAAGCAACTATCCTCAGTTCTTTTTTACGGTGCAGAAAGTATCTGTTTACTTGATTTGCATTTTTATTGTACCACTATTTTTGAAATCAAGTTTGAAAGTTTTCAAAATTTTATTTAATTTGAACATTCCACTGTTTTCTTTGAAAAAGCAATATATCTAAAAGTTAAGAGATGATACTTTTTCTTCTTTTGTAGTGAGGTTCGTTATATACTGTTAAATATATTGTAAGTGTAAAAAAAAATGTAACAATTCGTGGCATTAAGGTTCCCGACTGATAGCCATTTTGATTTTAAGAATGCAATGTTAATCCTTTTCTATTTACTATAATTTTTTGCTTTCCTCAAACCTAGAATATTTTATCTATTTGAATGCAATAAAAAAAACTGCTTCCGAAGAACAAAAAATAATGAAAGTTTCTGCGGAATTAATTATATTTTCTCTCCAATTTTTTTTTTTTTTTTTTAAATATTTTTAAGCCTGTTTTCGTGATTCGCTTGGGATTTTTCATACCTTGAAAATATTATTTTAAAATATTTTTGAAAATCGGGAAGAGAAAATTTATTTCTTCGAAAACTTTCGTGTTTCCCCCCCCTCTCTCTTTCGGATTCCCTTTATTGTTCACAGATAAAATAGTCTAGGTTTGAAGAGGAAAGCAGAAATTCCCCTTAATTTACATTATTTTCATGAAATCAAAATGGTTGGCAGACAGGAGCCTTAAATATGATTCGTGTAGCTTCTCTGTTGAAGCGTTAACCAAACAAAATGTATAAAATGGATTCTGGAAAATACATGGAATGTCATGGAGAAACCAAAAAAATTATGGAAATAAATGTATGATTTTAAATGTATTGTGTTCTGTAGAAAAATTATTTAAAATGTATTGACATTGTCATTTAAGAGTTAATTTATTATTACACTACATTGCACTTCACGATTTGATCTTACGTTTCATACTCTCTGTGGCAACAGTATTTTTCGATATTTTTCTCCACAATGCAGTTCTTTTTTTTTTTTTTTTTTTTGGGGGGGGGGGGGGGGGATAGCCAGATTTTTAGTAACAAAGGACATTAATGCCTACTGGTTGATTTTACAAAATATGTTTACTAAATGGACATGTGTGAACTAGAATTCGTATTTCAAAAGAAGGGAAAATTTGCTTATTAGTCAGACAAGTGGCTTTCATAATCGGTTCTTGATTAAATCTAATACTCGTAGATAGACTTGTTTAACATCACTAGGTTAGTTTTATTTTTAGATGTCACGAAATAATCTACACAGTTTAATATATTTTCGCTAGAACATCTCAATACTTTCCACGACCGTCATTCTTCGAACAAGGCAGAACTCTATCTGAGTTTGATCTAGAGAGAATCGCGCTTGACTCCCAGCACCCTCTATTCTATCTAGCCTTCAACACGTGTATTAACATCTCTTTTCTGACAACAATTGTGGTAAATTTATAACTGGGTTCTCACACGTATTTCTCTTCACCAAACCTTTGTGGACTCGTATGATGTTGTTTGAATGAAGAACTTTTTCCCGATAAATGAATCGTGCTTTATGTAAATAAGTATAGAATTATTAAAGTGTACATGCTCACTTTTTTTAAAATTTAATATACGAGGTTTGTCTATTAAATAATTAGACTGACACACTGTAAAACATTTTACTTTGAATTCATACATATTTGCTTAGTATACATCCCTCCTCTATCCCTACAACGCTTCCAGCATTGCTTCGAACATCTTCCATTGTTCGTAGCAATGCTGGAAGTCTTCTGTCAGAGCTTTCAGGATGCTCGCGGCTTTCTCTTTCACAGCTTTAACGGACTTAAATCTTGTTTCTTTTAATGCAGATTTCATCTTTGGAAAAAGATTGAAGTCGAAAGGTGCGAGATATGACGATTAAGGCTAATAATGGGATGTTGTACTTGACTAGAAATCTCTTGACAGACAAAGCTTATGACTTGTCCTTCCACAGTTTGGGTCGTTTCCCCCTTTCTCTTCCACGGAGCTGAGCAAGAACAGGAAGGTGGTACTGTTGATTAATAGTTTGATAGGGAACCCAGTAGGTACACAATCCCATGAACATCGAAAGAAAAAAAAAACATCTTTGCTTCTAATTTTGATTTACTCATTTGAGCTTATTTTGCTCTCGGTGAAGATGGGCTCTTCCAGTTCATAAATCCTTTCCAATAAGTTTGGGTCATTTTCAGTGGTATTCAAAGCGTCTGCACAAACATTTTTGCGAGCTTCTTGTTATCCTTAAGTGCGAATTTTAGGCACCATTTTGGCATTCAGTTTTTTCGTGCTAAAATTTGCCGTATGAATTCTTTGTGAATTTCTGCAGTCTCAGCAATTGTACAAATACTTAACCGACGGTCAGATCGAACCGATTACCAATTTTTCCGATATTACCATCCGTTTTTGACGTGGAAGGGCGATACGAGCGTAATTCCTCTTCAACTTCTTCTAGACCATTTTGAAAACACTTAAACCACTCAAAAACACGTGCACTCGATAAACATTCATTGTCATACACTTTTTTTCAATAAATTATATGTTTCAATAGAGGGTTTTCGGAGCTTCATGTGAAAGTTCACAACAATTTGTTGCTCTGTTGTTACACTTATCATTTTTCTGAGGTGACAGGAAAAAAAACTACAATGTGAGCAAAGACTACGGGTATACGAATTTGTCTTTATAGAAGGGGCATTACACACTGCATTACTCATTCATTGCACTGCATTACTCATTCATTGCACTG
>BMAW01060325.1:1040673-1090759 GCA_019974015.1 Nephila pilipes | reverse complement strand
TTTTTTTTTTTTTTTTTTTTTTTTTTTTTGCTTTTTTCATTAATCACTTCAGATAAATTACAATTTTTTTTCCAATTTCTTTTTCAATGCTTAATAAAGCAGGTGCATTTAAGGTGCTTGATTAAAAAATTCAGTTGACGTGGAAATTCTAGGGAGTTCTCCGAGTCGAAAACAAAACATAACCATTCGTATCATCAAGAATTTGTTTGAAGATTGTCGAAATTCAGAGATCTACAGTAATAATGTTCACGATAAAATTAACTTTACGTCAGACTGACAACGGTAGGAATATTGTCAAGTTTTCATGTGTATGAGTACATTATTTTAGTTCTTGATCACGTAGGGAGGCCCTCAATCGCGAAGCCCCGGTGCTTAACATCCAAGATGGCCGGCCTTTCTTGGATCACCTTTCCAGGCACAAAATTGTTTCAGTTTTCACGAAAGTTTGTGACACTATAACATATACATCCAATTATGATGCATATATTATATACTGTAATTTATGACTCTTATAATTTATGAATATTCCAAAAATGTGCCACTTTTCAATCGAACACGGTTAAGTTCAAAATTCATTCAATATTACAGTATAAGAAACGAGCCATGGAACATATTTTATACCAGAAAAAAAAAAGGATTGATTCTTATGTAAATGAGTAGTACTAGTATTATAAAATGCGTTGCTCTTTAAAAGATATTGGGGCCAGAATATAAAATAAATGTTCGAGTGTTTTGTTATCGGAGGAAATGTTCGAATTTAGGGTTAATGAGTTGAAGCTATCAATGTGAGATATCTGTATCATATCTGCGCTGAATAAAGGGCTGAGAGGGTCTACAAAGGGTCAAGGATTCGAATCCTCATCTTTAAATATTCTCAGGACTCGAACTCGATTGGTTGGGTAAGATAAATGTCTTTTGGATTATACCTATGAGGACCAGCACGCCGGAAATGAAGCGCAGTTATGGGACCGAACGCTCTGAAACGGAACGTCAACACAGGCTCCCGCATTTAAAGCAGTTAAGTCTAATTTTACAAAAAAAAATTCCTGTAAAATTAGCATATAGTATAATGATTGCAATTTTGCAAGTTATATGCTTATAATATACTTCTACTTAATATGTATTAATATAAAGACAATGACATTAATAGAAATTAATTAAACAAACAAAATACTAGAATTATAACTATGCACATGAAAACAAATACAAAACGCGTGAAAATTAAGTTACAAATACTATACATATGAAATTAAAAAAAAAAAAAAAGAATATTAAGGAATAATAATCTGTATATTATTAAATTTCAATTTAAAAATTCAGTTGCGTGTGGTATAGTTCAAAACAAGGATCGACATACAATCCTACGTAGTTTATTTTGCAGGAATCGTAATTTTTTTAAAAAATCTGTTCCTTGGCAGGGCCATACCAAAAAAACGGTGTTGCAAACATGACGTTTGTGGGAAAATACTTTTAAATTCGGTTTTCTAATTATACTTATCAGAATTACTTATGCCAGAAAATTCATCAGTTCATCATTTGTCTCTTAGCCATGGTTAACGAAATGAAACGGAATATAACCCCACCACATATCCTGAAACTTCTGCAAAACACATCCATAAATATTTCACCCTCACCCCTGCAAACAGTCAGCTGGATTCACTTCCCAGTATTCTCCTAACTAAATGAGCAAAGAAATAAATAAGAACGCCGGCGTCCCTTTGACTACCACGTGTGCTTTTAAGGAATCGTGATTCTCAGTTTGTTTACACCAATAAATCTATTAAATATATATAAAAAAAATTAGTGAAGCGCAGAACAGAAACTAATACCCCTGATGTGAAGGTCAAATGTTCCGAGATTCGACTGTTGTGAAAACCATTGCAATTTGGCGTCATCTAGTAACATTTAAAAATTCAAATAGATCGTTCCGTTTCTCAATTACGCATACGCAACGCTGGGCCCACCGTGGAAGCGACCCTGGGCTGGAAAGAAAGGTATTGTTACGTCGGTCACGAACGGGTTAAACGTTAGATCAGACACGTAAGTAGGAGGACCTTTGTCACACATAGATTAAGATAAGTGTTTAAATTTTGATTATTCTTGTGAAAATAATCAAAATTCAAGCTTAATCTAGTAAATTGTGAAGGAAATAACTTGGTTATCATCACTGGACGATTATCTATTCATTGGAATATTGATTCTAGGCTATTTAAATATGAGATTAAGAATGGAAACAGGGCGTTACAACATTTAGAAATATGTTTTCCTTTTAAAATATGATTCCCTTTCATAAACGTTTCCCTCATGTATACAATTCTGAAAAATAGAAACGCACAAATAAGTATCATTAGTTGAGCCATAT
This sequence comes from Nephila pilipes, assembly GCA_019974015.1. Taxonomy (NCBI): domain Eukaryota; kingdom Metazoa; phylum Arthropoda; class Arachnida; order Araneae; family Nephilidae; genus Nephila; species Nephila pilipes. Next base: position 1,088,397 of record BMAW01060325.1, on the reverse strand, counting down.
TTTGACAGCGTGTTATTTTTATTATTAATAAATCAAATTTGAATGTAATTTCCCCCCTTTCGTTCGCATATTTTGTTCGTAAAGTATGAATAAATTTACGAAGTTGGAACCGTATCAGTTTTTCCTTTGAATATCTTATTATGTATTTGACCGATAAGAGCAATTATTGCTATATTAAGTGCGAGTACTGGTTTTAATAAATTCGTATATTCATGCCAAACTATTTTTACTCATTTGTAAATCGTTGAAGTGGAAATAAATTTACATTGATACCTTATTTTCATATCAGACATATAAAATTTATTTCATTGGAAAGTTTAGTAAGTTTAATTTAAGGACAGAAAAAAAAAATCTACTCAGCGTTATATTGATTTTTTTTATTCTAATTCCATTTTTATAAACTCTATAAATTTTTGTATTAATTTTTTTTTAAAAAAAAACTCCTCTGACATTTAATAGAGTTTAACATAAAAATCGATCCCCCCCCCCTTCAATATGATGGAATCGAATCCGAGTTAGACTCTTGCTTAAATTTTATTTTAATTTCTATTTTTAACCAAATACATATATTAGACAGCTCTAAACGCATTTCTCCTACTTTGCATTTGTGATTTTTATGCTTCACGACTGTAAATTTTTGTGTATTTTCATATCTGTGTACAAGTGAAGTGGTTAAAAATAAGTGTAAGAACTAGTGTTTTCTTAATTTTATCAGGGGTATAAAACGATGCTAATAAAATTCGGTTAGCGTAGATTTTTCGAATTGTTTAATATTGAACAAAACATTTTAAATAAATATAGTAAATTATCAAAAAAGTTCTTTGCAAAAAATAGATTGAGCCACCAAAGGTGCGCTTTTTTTTAAAATAATTATTATTAAATTACTCGATTAAATATAACAATTAAAATAAAGGATGAAATATCGAGAAATGGACAATAGTAAACTTTTCCAATATTGAAATTAAAGGAAACGATAAATTACTAAATTGAATAAATTTAAGCTAAATGTAATTAAAATTAAAGCAAACGATAAAATTTTAAATTGAATATATTTAAGCTAAATGGAATTAAATTAAAGCATACGATAAATTATTAAATTGAATAATTTATTAGCTACATGTAATTAAAATTAAAGCAAACGATAAATTATTAAATTGAATATATTTAAATTAAATGTAATAAAAATTAAAGCAAACGATACATTATTAGATTGATTATATTTAAGTTAAATGTAATTAAAATTAAAGCAAGCGATACATTATTAAATTGAATATATTTAAACTAAGTGAAATTACAATCGAAGCAAAAAACAAAAAAGTTGAAAAGTGACCTGGTACGCCAAAGTGATCCAACTAAAACAGTAGTCTTTTGGATGGCTAATAAATAAATACTTAAAATCTGGTGATTATGACGCTTATGAGTATAGAAAGCGATTAGACTAACAGATAATTCTATTGCTGTAAATCTAGTATGTTTAAGACTTTTCTGCTAAAGCATCGAAACAAGTCCCAGATCCGGAACATTTTTTTGATTAAAAAATATCCCAATACCAAAGCAAACTCGAACGATTGTAACTTATACAGTACAGTAAGTCTTCGAGTAATTGGGACCACAGCCTTTCCTGCATATCGAAAATCAGGGCTTACCTAGAAATAGAAAAAAGCGAAATAAGATTAAATTTACATAAAGTCATTGGTATAGTGAACAAATCGATTATGAATCCTTACAGAAGATGAAGGTGTCTTCTTTGTGAACAGTACCAGCGCGCTTAAATTGTTTCATTGGACTTTTCATTCAGCCAATGATAGCAACGTATGCCATTTGTCACTGGCGATAAGAAGTGTAACTTGTCCTTGTCGACTTTGCTCATATGTTTTTAAGACCCCTCTGCCTCTATTTTTCTTTCATATATTTATAACTGTTAGAAGATTCTGTAAATAAATTAATTTATCAAAACAAATAAATGAAATGAATAATTGTCCTTGTGGAAATTTGCAGTTTGCTTCTCAAATAAAATAATAAAAATAATTCGATATAAAAACCAACGTTTTTAAAAACAACGTTTTTATATGGTGGCAAAGTTTATTAAAGAAAATTATTGAAATATTAGTTAAAACTGTTGGCTATTTTTAACTTTAAAATTTACTTAAAAAAGAGACATTTTTGAGCATATTAAAAAATTCATAATACTCATAAAATCAAAACATGCATTTGAAAGTTTGTAAGCCATTCTATTAAAAAAAAATGGGAACCAGAATTCAGAAAAAATTATTGTGATAAGACATGGTGCCAAATATTGGAAACTTTCTTTCTTGCTCATGATTATTGACTAAAAGTCAGCAACCCTTACTATCTCGGAGATAGTAAAGGGAGATAGTATCTCCCCTTTGTGAGTACAATAGTTTTACGAGGCCTCATGTGGTGTGGGGAGTGCCCGGTGTTCCCAGAGGGGGAAAGAAATTTTTCCCTCAATCCTAAAAGCGCCTAGAGGAAAGAATATTTCGACTTATTAAAATTATTGAAATATTAGTTAAAACTTGCCGCAGACGTCTAAATATTGCATTGTTAGGCGAGTACGAACGATTCCCGAAATTTCAAAGCTCTAGCTTGATGGGAAGTTGGTTAAATTAACGATCGAAAATTTGATGACACACACACACACACCAAGTGAAATTCAGAAAAACGTTGTAAAAAAAACTTCGTGCTGACCGATCCAAGTCAAAGAAATTTAATTTGATTGGTTGATTGTATAAGTTTCTGGCACTGAATAAGTCATGGGATATATTGTGCCAAACTCAAGGTCAATGAATTCGATTTAACGATGCTCTATTGTATCCATACCATTAACATAAAATTCTGATATACTTCATAAATATACAATTTTTCTCTTGAATAAGTAATGTTAAAGATCAACTTAGCACCGAAAAAGAGGAGACGGGAAATAAATTTAATACAATAAAAATAGAAGAAATGAGGAACATAATAAAATGTATTGTCTTCTGCCGAATAATAAGTCAAAATGAAGGAAAAAATATGCAAAATGTGTTTCATATTTTTTAACACGAAACGAATTTAATATATTAATCTTATGTAAGATAGTTTATAGAGCATAAAATTCAAATAATATTTCCAATTACGTGCGCGCTAATATATCAAATGCTTCATTCAAATGACTTTTGTTTTTTATTTACAGCCCCCGAGCGCCATCTGTATGGTGAGATCAGAAGGCAACATGTCGGGCTATCATCTTGCTCCGACCACAGTAAGTACTTTAATTTGTAATTTCCTTGATGGTATATATGAACAAGAAATGTAGATAATTTCAAAAATTTATATAAAACAGAAAAAAACTCAGCATTTTTACGAAAGATAAGCAGTCGATTTTTCGTTGTTAATGTTAAGTAAGTTTCTGCATCTAATCGACTGCGAGAAGAATACGTTTCAATTTTAGGAGGGAAAAAAAAAGATTTTTTTCCTCTTTGAAAAGGCTAAAGCTGTTTTTTTTTAATGTTAGAAACATATAAAAAAAACATAATTTTCTATGTTTTTTTTTATGTAAAAAAATTATTGCCTTAAAAATATTTATGGGAGTTTTACATGTAATTTAAAATCGAAAGTAATGATTTATTAAAAATATTTAGACTTTCAAATACATGAAATATTTTCAAAAATTCATGAAAATAAGTTACTGTAATATGTGCAAAGGTTACAGTTCCGAATTACAAATATTTATTTAATTTAGATTTAATGGTACATAATGTTATAGTTGAAAAAAAACTAATAAATCCTTTTCAGTTGAAGATCAACTTATTAAGAGTTAATATATATATTTATTTTTCTTCATTTTACATCAAATTTTTGTTGCTCTATGTGTTATTGGGAATGAACTCTTATTTTTAAATAAAGATCACATGTCGAAGTCGACATACAAACTACTACACCACTTTCCAGACTTCTGCATCATATCTGAGAAAACTGTATTTAAGGTACCTTAGCGTTCGTTGTTCCAAACGACGATCTATCTAATTATAAATAAGATTAAGTAGATAGAGAAATAAACAAAAATCAAGAAGTTAAAGTGTGTAAAATTTCAGAAAATTTTTAGAAAAAGAAAAACTAGCAATCGGGCAAACTGCAAAGGATAATTACGAGCGTGATGTGAGAGAACTCAACCGTATTGGACGTAGCCAGCGAAGCTAAACATTAGCTTAATTCATCACCCAGTTGAATCAGGGCGCCAGTCGTACAGTCAGTAAACGAGCCATGCAACGTTCGCTTCTTCGTATGGGCTTCGGGAGCCTTAGACCCTCGAGAATGCCATTGTTCAGAGATCTCCATCGGGCTGTACGTCCTGCCTGGGCAAGAGAACACAGAGAATGGACTTTAGCAAGACTAGAAACGAGTAGCATAGAGTGATAAGTCTCAATTCCGACTAAACTGCACGCCGATGGGAAGCTGAGAATATGGCTATAAATCCTGTATACCAAGTTGGAATGTTCAAGGTCATGGCGGCTCAATCATAGTCTGGGGTGCTTTCTCTTGGCAGTTTTTGGGATCTTTGGTACTTAAACGAATCTCCCTTATTGCGATTCGGTAGGTAGGGTTGCTGGACGATAACTTCCATCCATTTATGTTATACTGTTGTTTACAAGGAAATGGAGTATTCTAGCAAGACAACTGTACTTCTCACTGGTCTCTGTTTTCTTCTGCTTGGTTGGATGAGCATTCCTCCGACTTTTCTGTCATGTAATTAGCCGCCTAGAAACACAGACTTAAATCCTATTGAGCACCTTTGGAATGTTTCGGGGAAATGTGTGAAAGCACATCACGGAACACAAGCGACCCTAACTGAATTACCGACAATTCTAGCCGATATTTGGCAATCCATTCTTGTGGAACATTTCCGCAAGATTGTTGAATATATGCCTTGTCGTGTGGCATCCTTTATCAAGGCCAGGGAAGGCCCAACTCTTTATTAACTTACTATCCTTTAATCAGTGGCACTTCAATGTATTAAACTCTAAACAATTTATAGAATTCCAAAGAATTTTAGGTAGCTCAGAAATCTCAAATTATACATAACTTACAACGGAGAAGATGATATAATTGTACTAAAAATCAATCATGCAGAATGGAAACGCCGCAATTAGTTAAAAATGAAATTTGGCTAGACGTAGTAACAGGAAGAAATTTCGACAGATCCATTAGACGAATCAGTTTTATTTTTATAAAAACGAATGTGCATGCTTTTATGTGTACATTAAAAAAAACCCATACAGACAGAATTATTTTGCCATTCTCACTCAGAAGATTAAGAGTGGCAAAAAATTTCTGTCTTGTGAAAATTGATTGATGTTTTCCGGATTTCTCTTCTTTTTCATCGTCTTTTTAAAACTTATTGCAAAAAGTAAGTTTTACATATTTTAATTATTCCAAATACCATGGCTGAGGAAAATGCATCTCAATGTATTTAAAATGCAAACAAAATATTTTGTGACATATTTTAAATGCTTCTAAATCTATTTATATATTAGGATAAATACATTTCAAATTTTATATTGATAAGATTTTCATCGATAAGATTGTGTTAGATGATTTTTTTTTGCTGTCCTTTTGAGACACATATTTAAATTAAATATAGAGGTAATAAACGTACACTAATGTATCGTTTAAAAGTTCTTTAAAACTCTTTTAGTAGCGTCGAGATTCCGATTTATATTTATATAATTGATATTTTTGTGGTATATTTTGTGAAATTTGATTTAATGTTATTAATTTCTACATCATTAGAGTTATAAAGCAATACAAATTTATACCGACGGCAGCATATATGAAAGTAATGCCAGTGGTAGTGGTGTTTTTGTTAAGGCCCCTACTTTTTCAAATTAACTCAGGATTAGGTATCCAGATTTTTGCTCAGTTCTTAGGGCAAATCTTATTGCTATTAAAGAGGCACTTTAATATAATAAAACTGGAACGTCTTTCGTCGATATTCAGCTATTCGGAAGCAGATGTTTCTATTCATGAAAGCATCCAACATCTTTCGCAGCAACATTAAGTCTACTTCCTATGGGTTTTGTCTCATATAAGATCCTTAAAAAATTGCTGATATTTTTTCCAAAGAACGAGCCTTTCTTTTTTTTTTTTTTTTTTATCAAGCCTCGATACTTCTTTCGCCTTTCTTCAAATCAATTCGAAAATAAAAATCTCAAACCAGCAATTGTGGAACAAGACTCCTCATGGTATTACAGGCAAATTCTTGACTTTACCTTTACTATCAAGGGAGATATGAGCTTCCAATTCACCATTTGTAGACTTTCTAATAGCGAACACACTAGGTATCTTACTTTTGACAACTGTCAAAAAGTCTTTCTAACTTGCTCCAGTTGCAATTTTTCTCAGGCTTCTGCTAGCTTCTTTTAAATTGTATGAAGCTTGACGAAGAAAATGTAATCGCATCACTTCACCTGGTACATGATTTCTTGAAGGAGTTTGGTCTAATCTACGATTAGATCACGTGGATAAAGTCACAACGCGCAACAAGATATTTTGGCTTTTGACTTTTAATTTTCTCATCTTTAGTGGAAGGGCAAATGACACTTATGCTGCTACTCCTCGCTGCAAATGTTCCACTGAACGGGATGTAAGATTAGAATTCGCTGTCTACCTCTAAAGATGTTCGTGATTTTACGCTAACGCTACTGCGACCTGTAGCATTCCTAGTGAAGATCAATTTGCAAAAAACTCAGATTTAAATATATATCTCACAATAACTTCATTTCAGAATTTTGAATATTTACTAGAATTATTTAGCATTTGCCATTATAACTGTAAATGTCTGGTAAAAATTGCTTTAAAATTCGTAATTCTGTATCAATTTTGAACCACTTCTCTGATTTCAACTTCGGATTTTTATCTTTCTTTCCAACACTTGTTATTACCTTGCATAGTATATCAGTTTGGCACAAATAGTTTCATCAATTTTTCATTCTCTTCCCGATAAATTAGAACTTCGAATTTTTCTTCACAAGCTCAGTTTGGATAGCAATACAATATTTAATTATACTCGAAACCATACATATATATATATAAAGCCTTTTTTTTAAAAAAAATAAAGACAAGTAATAATAATTTGTACAAAATAAAAAAGAAAATGATGTGTACAAATTTATTTTGCCATCTATATGGTAAATGAGTTAAAAGTAAGATATTTTTTTCTTCGGTCAGTAAGAAATTAAAGGAAAAAGTGAAAATGACTGTTTATCATCTTTATCAATAAAAAAATGAAGATTTTCTTAAATCTAGCTGAGACTTTTTAATTAAAAACTTGAGTGCTATGTGCACTCCAACTGTCCACTTAAGATTGCTCACAATACATTAGTTTTTAGTCAAGTTTTCAGCTGGATTGAAAAATCTTCATTCTTTTAGATGGAGATAAACTGTCATTTTCAATATATTTTTATTGAATGAAGGGGAAAAAAATTATTCTTTTACTTTTTAGCCCTTTTTGTACTTTTTTGCCACATAGAAGTATCGGTAAATATATTTTTTTTAAATATATATTTGAAATGATGTCATTTCAGAGAAAGGATTCTCGATTATTGGTATTAGTGTGTCAACATGAGAAAAAGAAAATTAACTCTAAATAATCTTTATTTAATAATAACTGATTATACTTTGCATTTTTTCATTTGCTGTGATTTATTAATGTTAAATTTAAATATTTATGTCCGCCTCTCATCAAGAATATAGTTAAGCACATTAATGTTCCCCTTCAAGACGATTTTTTTTTCATTTTGACTTCCTTTTAAGCAATATAATTTTTATATATCAAATTTCGTACATTGCCAAATTCAACTGTTTTTTTTTTTTTTTAATTAACTTTAAGGTGTCCAAGTATACGAAATATCAAACTCTTTGGATCAAAATAAGAATTAAATCTTTCTTTCTTTTTCTTAAGAAATTGCATTTCAAACACCCTGCTTAAGGAGAAAAAAAAAAGGAATTTCTACTCAAAGGAAAAATAATCACCTGAACAGAAGTGGAAAAATAAATGCTAGTTATAACTAAGCATACACACAATGATTGACGTCGCACTTATTAACTTCACTCTTAGAAAGCAACATGGAGGTTATAGATAACAGACCTTGTAATTTTGAGTCTCGGTCAAGTGACGAGAATTTCATTTGAATTAGAGTTTCCTTCTCCAAACTCCCACCCCACGCCAACGGAAGGACTTGGAACCTCGATAGATGTAACGTGGATCATCCCTGCTACACAGTTGGTTTTCAATGTCATCAGGACTCGAACCCATGACTCGACTTAAAGAACACCGACAGTTCCCCCATTGTTCCACAAAACATTCTTCGGCAAAAACGAACCACCCTCTCATCAGCGTTCTATGAGTATCAAACAAGTTTCTGCAGCTACAAACCATAAAAACATCAGACGATACTGTTTTTCACCTCACAAGCTTTCTCAACTGAGAAAACTAGTTTTAATAGCAGAAATATTAAAGAAACACTAACTCCACTTCTGTTCAAGTAATACAGTATTTTTAATTTCCATAAAATATTTCAAATCACTAATTGTTTCTGTGAAAATTATTTAGAGATTTAGAAATTACTATGATCTGCGGTAATCTCTAATTCGATAAAGATTTAATGGAATAAATGAAGGAAGTGAGCAACATTCTCGGAAGAATTTTAACAGATCGAGAATTACAAATACCAGATGTTTAACATTTCAATATTATTTATTTCCTTTCGGAACTTTGAATACTTATGATATCAAATGCTTATTTATTTTGCGTGTATGTCAGGCAATTAAATTGTTAACTCTATAAAGTACTTAAAAATATTTCCTTCTATTCTCCAATTGAAAAACCTCCAAAATTTTAAGAAGGGGCTTATGATTAAGATCAAAGGCCAATTTATTTTTGCACCCGTAAAATCTGTAAAATGCGTCTCCTTTCGAAATTAGATCGTCAGCCATCATCTCGAAATGGTGACTGTTCTATTGTTTGTTTACGTCGCACTTAGATGAAAAGTGAGCGCTATAGACAACAGATTTCGGAATTTTAAGCCTCGGTTAAATGACGAAGACTATACCTGTTGTGCCTTATTTCTCCTAATTTCGATAACACGGCAACGTGAAGACTTTGAGATGTACTAAAATTAACGTGCGTCACCTATGCCACACGACAGATTAGTGAAATTAGGACTGGAACAAGCGACTTGACAGAAACATCGTCGGCCATGACCACTCGGCTACCGTGGTCGTCCCTCCCAAAAGAAAACGGATATTTAGGAGTGAAGAAGCTATTCAAAGTAAATGTAAAATAGGAAAAGGTGTTGTGTTTATATTGTAGGTGATGACCGATTGATAATCACCTAACTAGCGCCATATATGCCCGAGGGTAGAAGATCAGCAACTAGACATTTGAAGAAACTTATGCAATTTTTTTAACATTAAAAATCACTTAAATGAAAGTTAATAAGAGAGATATAAGCTGACAACTTGACCAGCTAATTGAAAGAAGTGGTAATTGACGCCAGAAGCTGATGATCGGGTGGATGTTGAATCTGTCCTTTATATAGGTGTTGTAAGAGAAAGATTAACTTTTTTGCATTTGATTTTTCACCTTTGACCGGTTCGTTTATCTACAACTGCCGGCTCACATTCCCGGTGGTTAGAGTGCAAGGATCGTAAGACGCTATAATAGTAAAACAAGGATGGGCAACATGAGTAGAGCTATAAGCTGCGGGCGTTTGAAAGAATCCAGAGTTAGGAGAAATTTTTTTATTTTCATCCATACGTTTGGAATTCATCAATAAAATATTACTGCGGGGGTGCTATTGTACTCCATGTTCCCGGGTTAAAATATAGGTAAAATAAATAAAATAGTAAAAATATATTTTCGTGACTTCATTCACGTAAAAATATAACTAAACGAATACATTCGGTAACAAACTATAAGGTGTTTGACTGCCTATAAAAGCAATCAAACAGTGGGAGTTTTGGAAATTTCATTTCAAAAATAATCTTTAGCTTTATGTGTAAAAACTTTTATTAAATCTCGGTCCCTCTGTTTTCTGACATTCTTTTAAATCGCCAAGGAAACCGGACTCATCTTAAAAAGGTCAAAGACCTTTATATTGGTTCGCTGGTTAAAGGAACCCCACCCAGCCCTCACAGGGATCAGGGGAAAACCGAGGGCCGGTCGCAAAACAATAAATTTTTTATCTGAAAAATTAAGCATTTTTGCATACAATATCATTGACAAATCAGGAATACAAATTTATTAAACAAATACCTTGGTATAGTGTCAAAGAAAAGTTACAAAACAAGATGATAATAACATACAAATCCACACATACAACCAGAAGCATAAAGGCAAACACGAAAAGGGGGAATAAACTAAAAACAACAAAATTCATATCCTAACCCAAAACTTTAAAATACTAACTAATACGTTATTTATTAAATCTAACTACCAACAAAACCTAAAAGTAAATTCTTAACCTTATCTAATTTAAGCGAGAAAAGCAATGCATTTTTCCTTAAAAATTAGATAAAAAAAAATACCCGAATGTTCACTGATTCATGTAAGTAAGAATAAATTTATTAAAGGCCCCTTAAGTCTAAATTTAATTAGTCTTACGAAACAAAGACCCTAAGAATAAAGATATATTACCTTAAACCTACATAAGAAAGAGTTTTAGGAGCAACAATCTCCAAGATTAAATGTTTGTCCCTTAAACATAAATAAAAATGGAGATCACAACTTTATGATCTATAAAGTAGAGAAAGTATTCTAATCAAAAGACAGAACATATTCGAATGTAAGGTAAAATAGAATAAACTATAAAAAAAAAAATAATGAAAAGATTGTAAAATACAACAAAGATTAAATAAAAAAAAATGTAAACAAAATAAGGATTACCTTATAGAAAAACTTGACATGCAAATAATGTATGATGCTATGTTACAGAAAACGAAAATCGATTGCCGAATTGTTCAATAGCAAAAGAAAACAGAACTACCTACTATATTAATCAACTGAGGAATATTTTTTCCGGGGAAAAATATTCCATTCTTGATTAACTTAAGGTAAGTCAATGCAAGACATCCCTCCTTTTCTAGTGGTCATGTACTTTAGAACATTAGACAACCTTAGGGACACCGCGGTCTAATTATCTATCTTAATAAAAAACCAAAATGAGGTAATTGACTAATGACAGCGTATGAATTGAATACACATTAGCAGGAAAAAACGATACAAAAACATCCTGGGGAATTGTCAAATTCACAATACAAGCTATAGTATCTGAGTTTTTGCGCAATGTAATATGTTAGATTTCTAATAAATCATTTTATCAATGTGAATCGTCTGAAAAAGTAAAGAGGTCAATAACTTTTCCTCTCGTCCGACACTTCTTTCTCTTTGTTACGATTGACTCGAATAAAAAGATTTCATATAATATATAGATGTGTTAGTGAAGGAGACATGTATATTAGTGTATCATATTTCTTAATTACTTTTTTGAATGTGCTTGTCGGGTTTTTCCTCCTAAATTTTACTTTGTGTGTTTGTATAATATATATGCATAAGAGAAAAGGTCCTTGAGATGGGAAAACACTCGAGAAGAGGTCTATTACCTTAACTTGTAAAAAGGATACATGGTACCAAAAGAAAAGAGAGAAAGAAAGAAAAAGCAAACGCTGTCGTCGGTTAAACGAGAATTCTCGTGTTGTGAGAAGCGGGTGCTTTCCTGATGAATTCATAGATAACAAGGTAGCCTAGTGGTCACAGTCGCAGTTAATTCTACTTACGTATCGGCTTCTTTCCATTAATATAGGCGAGTTTTTGAAATAAAAATTCTTTCTTCTCTCTGATTCTAGCTGTTTTTTCCACATTTTCTTAGAGCCCCAGTAGCCTAGTAATCATGGTCGTAAACTCGCCGCTGGCAGCTTTCGTCGAGTCGTGGGTTCGAGACTAGATGCCACTAAAGGCCCGCCGTAAAGCCGGGGCTCAGGCACATGAAATCTGTCGAAGCTCAAAGTCCTCCCTTGGCATGGTGTGAAGTTAGGACAGGTGTCGTCTTCGTCACTTGACCGAAGGTCAAAATTACGAGGTCCATCACCAATAACCATTGTGTTGCTTTAAGTGTGACGCTTATAAAATACAAACCAAATCATGGATAAGAGGATTATATATTTACAGTGGTAAGTTCGTAAGTTTATTAGTGCGTATATTTCCATTACACATGAGTGTTTTCAGTTACGTGGCAGTGGTCAACACGAAATTTAATTTGCGTTTCGTTTATTACCATATCGAATACATTTGATGAGTTTAAAAAGAAATTTATACGAATTATCAGATTTTACAAATGATTTTGATGTGCTGATGGTGATGTAACTAACAAAAAGAGGAGCAAACTTATTTTTATATGAAACGGCAGTTATAATAGTTGTGAATAAGAAGGTGGAAATGTACTGACAGTCAATCAGAAATAGTGATTAGAGCAGTTGATAGTAAGATGATATTGAAATACACCACCACGGTTAAAGAATAAGGTTAAAGAAAGTAAGCCCAGGTATGGTTTTAATTCAAGATTTCCAAGAAAATCTCGTTGATACAGTTGAGCTGTTTTTTAATCATTTCTTTTTATATTTGTGTCATGAAACATTTAATATAACGAACGAGCAAATAAGTATAGTTAAAGTTTCCAAAAATGCATTTAAATGTACTGATGTTACCATAATGGAAGTGAAACGATTTCTCGAATTTATAATTTTAATGTATACAAATTATTTTAAATATTGTTTTGCAAAAAAAGATTTCTCCGACGATTACGCTAAAACAATATTAACACTACTTATACCTGTACACAGCTCCTGAAAATTTTCAATAAAATATATTAACTACAAAAATAAAAGTTGTTTAATAACGGCAACTTTAATACATACGAGTATACGTAGAAATATCTTAATATCATTAAAATACCCGGATTTGTATCAAAGATTTAGGAAAAATACCCTACACGAAAGTGTTAAGAGTCTGCTCCAGTGCTACAGATACGTTTCTGAATATTTTCCCTCTGCAGCAGGTTCATTTCCGAGTATTTTTACCTTCGTCTTCATTAGTTATATGAGGGTCGTTCAATAAGTGGTTGGAAAATTCAAGAGATGGCGCTCGTAGCATCAAAAATGATTTGTTTATAGAAGCATTGACTCACAAGACTGAGTCCTAATTCTCAGTTACTCGTATTCATTATCGTGAAGCCTTTCGCATTTCAAAACTTCTTCGTCATAACTCTTTCGGCCGATGAGATCCCCCTCGCCTTCTTTGGAGAAGATTTACAGGAAGTATCCCTTCGTTTTGATTTCTGTTTAGCTTTCGGTATGTAATGATGAAATTCAGGTCTTTTTTAACGGTGACAACTCGACGCAAAATGACGTCAACAACTCGTCGCGGCAGTAATCAAATTCTGATTTGGCAACAAATGATTTCCAAATCAAAATTAACTTATGAACCAATGGCAGATTTGTTTCGGCTCAACTTAACAAATGGCAGCATCGAATGATAATAAATATATACCTCAATGATGTCACCTGTCTTCAAATACAAGTACTTTTTGAACCACCTTCGTTTAATACATATTGACTTCTATTATTATTTATCATATCATGAATTGGCCTGTCTTATGTGTTACAAAATTTCATTTGACTCCAAGAAATAGTTCATTCAAGACTCACATTTGACTGCAAGAAATAGTTATCGCCCAATGTGCTCCTGTTTATTTTTATCATTTTTTCAAACATGAAACAACTAAAATGCTATCAAAATCTATCAGTTATAGGAATAAGAACACGAATGCATATTTTTAAGTAAGAATATGCTACTGAGGCATATTTTGCGTAAACTGTTCTTATAAAAAAACATCCAATGTGATAGCATCTAGGTAAATACTAGTTTGCGCACAAAAATTTTGCTGTCTCTCGATGACTAATGATTCCTAACACCCCATAAATAGAGGTTTATGCCACATTCTTATTTTGAGTCGATACATATCGCCGTTAATGGTTTTTCCATGATAAATAGTGTTTTTTGGCAACAATAGTACTCGTACCGTTTGCATTTTATGATTACTAGTTTTCCCTGGCAAGTGCCCCGAAATCTGTTCTTTAGGCGGTATATTCTACTGATTGATGGTGTTTACATATCAAGTAAGTAGTGGTAATGCAATCTTGTGGAGTTTAAATGTAAAGCCTGTAAAGAATCTATCCGTTTTCATTTTAGAAAACTCTCTAGTTAGTGAAAACTTGTTATGCTTTCAAGAGACGTGAAATAAAAAATAAAGAATTAAAAAAAAAAAAAAACACCTCAAATACACTCATCCCTCATTTTGCAAGGTTCTTTTTTCACGATTTTTAAAAGAAAGCAAAATGAGAAATATATTTATGTACTATTATTTACACATATGTAGAACCTCACAATAAAGGACACCCTCTGGATCAGATATTTTGCCCCTTAAATAGAAATATCCTTTAATAAGAGGTAAACACACTCATACATATATATTCAAAGGGACTAAGAGCAACATCCCTGTCCCTTAAAAAGAGCAGGTCTTCCTTATAAGATCTGCTTATTCGCAGGTCTTCCTTATAAGATCTGCTTATTCGCAGGTCTTTCTTACAAGAGTAGTATTGTATATCCGAAATGTCGGGCTCCACTGTCACCAATTTTATATCATTCAAACATAAACCAATTATAATTGACGAGGTAGGGAGAAAATATAGCCAATTTATTAACTAGTGAAGCAGTAGGAACTTAAGAGAAATGTTCAGGAATTTTCTATTAAAGCTAACTTCGTCAAATGTGAAATAACCAGATCAAAACTTGGGAACACAATTCCAGGCAGAGAATTATTCCAATTTTCATGAAAGTTTGTGACTTTGAACATGTATATCCTCTTATGATGCAGTGTTCTTAAAATTTAGGTACATTCGAAAAACGTGCCATTTTCACTCGAACATGTGAAGTTCAAAACCCATTTGACATTGCTGTGTAGGAGAAGAAATACGGAACACTTTTTTACTCCAGATAGTAGATTGATTCAGATAGATGTATTGTAAAATACTCTGCTGTCTAAAAGATGGGGTAGTCGGAATAAAAAATTAATGTGCGAGTGTTTTGTTACCTAAAAAAGTGTTCCAAATTCAGGTCCTATTCTATAACATTACGCGATGACAGCGTTAATGACTCAAATAATGTTGTTACTCCGGTACAACTAAAGAAAAGGAATATTCTAGTTTCTCAAATCTCTTAGAGAGAGTAAAAACTGTGATTTTTTACCCTATTTTTTAAGTTGTAGGTTGTTATGAAAGTTATTTATGTTTGATTTCTTTAGGTTTTTTTTTTTTTTTTTTAAGAATATAGTTAATTTAGATTCATGTGTTTCAGTTTCAAAAATAAATTGAAAATTTATCACCATTAAATATCGCTAAAATTTAAAGAGCCATTCCCCCTTTTTCATGTAATCCTTGTTTAATTTTGCACAGTTTTTAGAAGAACAAGAGAGAAAGAGTGGTGTGTACTTGTATCTAAATATTCTTATAATTATAATAAGTTTTATTTTTTATCTAAAACATAATTAATATGTTGGTGAAAGTTTATTTTTTTATCATTAAAACTACATTTATAGACAATTTCAATAAATAAATTGAAAAGTCTTTTTTTAACAGTGTGTTGTGAATTTCGTTAATCTTTCCGCTGCTTTCAAAGCACTCCGAGAGGTTTTAGTGGGATGTTTTCTTTACGGCACTCCCACCTCTTGTTATATATATATATATATATATATATAAAACAATAACCTCTTAGCGTCTGAATACCCCCTTCCTCTCTTTCTCACTAAAGGTTTAAAAAGTTCAGATTTTTTTTAAAAAAAAAATTAAATGATTATTTGTTCAAACGTTCTAAAGAATAACCTCTTAAGTTTTTATTTTTTTTGGTCAAAGTGGAATTTCTTCTTTGCGTGTTTGTGAATAAAAACGTGTGATAACAAGATTTACTTTGGAAAAAATGTAATAGTTAAATAATAAATCAATTAATTGAAACTGTATAACAGCAAAATGTGTTCGAATGTATTTATTGCATGTATTTTGCAAAACTGTATTGTATTTGTTATTACATTTCTCAAATTTGATTACCATATATTTGTTCATAATAAAATCCATTCGAAAGCATCCTGTTTAAGATTTCAGTTATTTTCAAAAGGAAAAATGATTTAAACGTTGAAACTTTTAAATGCTTATAAACAAAGCTTTCAATGTCTTGGGGAAAGATATTTTATACAAAATTATCAAAATTATTTAATGTTTATTTTAAATCAACAGATGAGTATTACAATTTGAGTATGGAAAATAATTAAATTGGAAAGAATAAAATTCGTCTCTATTCTACAATATTTGAGATATTTAAAAAAAAAATCCTGTGGAGGAGAGGGGTTCTCTGCGAAATTAATACCCCTTTTTTATAGCTCTTTTTTTTCTCCACAACATTTTTATCTTTTTTTTCATCGGTTCAAGTTTTGATTACTTTCATCAATGTTATTTAAGAGAATTGGTAAACTCGATTTGAATTCCTTTGATTACGAGATTTTGTATATAATTATTTTCAAAAATTGAGCTTTTATGGACTTGTGCCTCACACACATACACACAATTCTTTACTTGGATTTTGCATTTCCTGATTTTCTTAATCAACTTTTTTAATCTAATGCTTATAGTCAGAAAGTTAATACTGAAAAGCCTTAAAGTTAAAAATGAAAAGAAAAAAAAATCTAACTCTTATCATAATTGATTCCCTTTTTGACTGTCTTTTAGTGATTTCATTCTGTCTTTTATGATTGTCTCCCTAAAAAGAGAAAGAATTGGAGACAATTGATAATAATATAGTTTTTGTAATAATAGTTACAATTGTTATAAAAGTTTTTTTTTTTTTGGAAATTTCTCTCGTATCAACATAGCAGTCTAATCTCACTTACTTACCGAGAACAACTTGTTTTATTATTTTAATAATTTTTGCATGAATCAATTTATTTTTCTTCTTGCATACAATTCATGCCATATTTCTATATTCGAGTATACAAATCCATATTTCGGCTGCAATACTTTAATTTCAAACGTATTTTTTTACTTAACTTGTTAAAGTGAAAATTGCGTTTTAGCAGAACATTTTTAAACTTTCAAGATGTTGCGTAATAAAAGAGTATGCATCAACAAATTAACAATATTCCACACAAATAAAAACAACAAAATGATTCAATTATAAATAACCTTCATAACAACTATAATAATAAAATAATAATAATAATAATAAAACAGAAAAAAAGTCAGTCTTTGCTGAGTAAACAAACTCGTAATTGAGGGTTCGAGTCTAAAACCTTTCTCCTATTTCATCTGGGATCTCTCTGACCGCTTCTTAGATAACGAATTGGTTGATTCGGATGTATCTGTTTTCATTAGATCAATCACCATTTAACTTCTAATTATCTGAAACCTTATTATCCATCGCTGCTTATAAATATAATTTATCTCAAAGTTTCTGCGAGTTTCATAACTTCGATCTGATCTTGGTGAATCACGTTTCATTTTGTGATGAATTTCCTTCATTATTTAAATCTATTGTAATCTTAGTCTAAAGTTTGTTATTTTAGAATAAGGGTGTCAAGGTCATTCGTTTTCGTTTCACCTCCATTGGTTACCAAGGTGGCGACTTATGTACCACCGCCACTGCATTTATTTTCAACACTTCAGTTGAGATCTGAATTCCTTTGCGTTTGAATGTACTTTATGTTAAATGTAAAGTCTATTTTAAATATGTATAAATAACGTGTTTCTTTTTTTCTTTTTTACAAAATGATATTTTTTTTAAAAAAATGAAAGTATATAAATTATTAAAACATATTTTTTTATAAAATATTAATATAATACCTATGCGTATACGAATTTATTTAATTTAAAACGTTCTAAGGAGTTTTTTTTAGCTCTGTTATATAAAAATGTAAGAAAATTAAATATTTTTAATGACATGTTAATAATATTTATAAAATGTTATACATTTGGGGGGAAAAAACGATGAACGTGAAACTCAAAATTTACTTTTCATTAGAAGTCTATTTACGAAAATAAAATGAAGTGTGGGGGGGAGGGAAAGTTATGTCCATTCTCAACTGTTGTTGCCAGTTACAGGCGGCAGTGGGCGAAAAAACATGTGACCTTGAAACGCATATTGTAATGTTACAGTCTATAATTAGTCAATAAACTCAAGATTTCAATTGAAGATACGCATAAACACAAGACAAACACTATTTATTTATAATCTCTCTCTCTCTCTCTCACACACACACATAATTAATTCTATTTTATCCTCTAACAATAAAGTCTTAGCTTACCAAATCACTCATTCCTATTCAAGTACTTCTCGATGACCGCTGATTCCCTTCCAACATAAACGATAAATTACGGTGATTCATTTCAGCTCACACATTCATCAACTTGCCGTTAACCTCTATCACCCTTTTTTCTCCTTTCATTTCTATTTTCTTATATATCATTATCTGTGATTCAATTCACTGCACTTCTTGTCTTCATCTAATTTACATAATCACGTTTCATTTTGATTGGGAAGAAATTTCAATTTTATGAAATTCGTGTTACTAAAAAGTCCCCGAGGTTTTTTGAAGGTAAAATCGCGAATAGCCCAGCGTCTAAATTTTTTTATTGGGCAAGATTTCATTTTAAACAATTCGAATTGAAAAGGAGCTCAATTGAAAATCGCAATAGAATCAAACATCATAGATAGTGCACGTGTACCGTCTATATTGTCTCTTCCATCAAAAAGTTCGTCTACATTTTTCATAAGCATTGCATGTCTAATTGAGACGTTGGCTACATTTTCCATTTCTGTAATCATTGTTTCTACTTTTAGATAGGTATCGAATCGGTGACAGCGAAGTCACACGTTATGCGAAATTTTCAAATCTTACATTAATGTGATACTCATTCAATAATAAATGATATAATGCAAAACAATAAAAATGCTGTTAGTTTTCTATTTTTCTTTTGTTTTCAATTAAAATCATGTAAATTCAGTACTGTGCAAAGCGAGGGAGGAGCGTATATTGTAGAGTCCAGAGGTATTTATTCTGTTAACTTCCGAGTATTTAAGGATCAAAATCAGATATGTGTTGATATGTTAAATCTGAAAAATCCTTTTCATGCAACCAAATTATTTTCAAAATTCTCATTCGTAGAGATATAACAAAAGCAAACTTTGTAATGAACTCTCACGCTTTTCTCCCTTCAACTAACCTTTTGGACTTCTTTACGACGTTATTTGATTTGAAAACATCGATTTGTGATTAAACCGTGACATATGTGAATTGGCATTGTTAGATATGCAGCGACACTCTTCAACAACAACGCCAAAAGTTAAAATGCCAAACTTAATTTGCCAGATGACCTACCATCTAATTTGTCACCTAACCAACCAGGCTGAAAATCCTGGTTGGTTAGGGCATGACAAAAAGTGACCGTTCAATTTTCCTTCAGACCCACTGGACCAAGGCTCGAAACAATGCTGCCGCATCAAGGCCAACTACTTTCTCCCCCTCAACAACGCCCCCCCCCATGTTTCATCAAACTCTTTTCAACAACAGCGCCAGAAGTTAAAATGTCTTTCTAACTAGCCCAAATAAGGCGTTCTCTTCAGCCTAGTTCATTAAGGCATGGCAAAAAGTGACCGATCAATTTTCCTTCGTACCCACTGGACCAGGGTTCGAACCAACGCTGCGGCACTCAAGGTCGCCAACAACTCCTTCCCCTTCCACGGGGTCGGAAAACCACCACCGCCTGAAGATATATAGAAATGTAGTGAATAGGCGAGAAATCAGCAAGATCGGATAGAGTTATTGGATGCGTTTAATTGCTGAGAGGAGTTTAAACGTTAGCCAGCATATTGTATGCGCGATATTGGTAACAGAAGTCAAACGATCGTCATTTAGTGAAATTGGACTCGAAACCTGTGTATGAGTTTGAACCTGACTCGGATACACTTTTGAGGCTGTTGAGATAAGAAGTATTTTCAGTTCATCTTTGGTTGCGGACGCGAAACAGACACCACTCCCAATTCGTAATACAAATATTTATTTCTGATTAATCTTAGACTAAAATAAGAATTGTTAAAAGATTTGCCTGTCTGTCTATTTTATTGATTACTTAGTGAGTTTCAATGGTGCATATCCTTAGTAGTGAAACCTAGACGTAACAACCGCCACATAAAACGAATTATATTTGGTTTAATTTGAAATCCTATTCAGACTCAATGTATCTTAATGAGTGTATAAAAGGAAATGTAATAATATATTTAACTCACAGCATAAACTCGCTTATTTTTCCTTTGACTAACTTTCAGTACTATTTTTCCTTTAACCTATCCTTTCAATTTCTAAAAGGAAGTTTATGTGTGAAAATTGCAAGATGCAGAACGCTTCATTTTTTAATTTATTGGCATAAGCCATTTTCAGGAAATGAACATGAACAAAAAGAAGTTCTATGTTGCTTGTAGAAAGAGTGTTATATAAAACAGAATAAAATCACACCAAATGTCCTTGAGAAATTATTCAGTAATAAAAAGGAATAAACACAATGGACTTACTGCATACTAAAGTGTACTGAATATCTCAGTTATGACTTTAGTAGTAAAACAAAAGTTCAATATTATAATAGCCGACTCGGGCATAGCATAATTGCCAACACCTTGCAGTATTCTCACAATCCGAATTACCACCAATCTTCTCAGAATTCCAACTGCTCACATAGTTTCATTTTTCGCTTTTCAATAACAATGAAACTTCGAAAGTCGGATTAATTAAGACCAAAGCCTGTCCGGGATATCAAAAACCCGAGTTAACCGGAGAATTAAAAAAAAAAAAAAAAACTCACAGAAAATCATCTTCATATTGAACATATCGAGAATGAATCCTATTTACAGAAGTGTTTACTTTGTGAAAAACTAGTTTCATTGCATTTTCCCTTTCGACATTGTAGCACTGTGTACCATTTGTAACAAAAAGTGGAATTAAGGTTTTACTGACTTTGCACAGAATACTTGTAAAGTCTCTCGCCAATTCCCCTTTCACACATTCATAGCTTTTAGAAGATTTCAGTAAAGAAAATCATTTTTCAAAATATGCGAATGAAACAAGCACAAGTTTTTATGGAAATTAGCAGATCGCTTCTCAAACTTAAAAAAAAAAAATGTGCAACTCTTAATATATCTAAGTTATCCGGAGATCTGAGCTAAAAAGGGTCCGACTTTATGAAAATCTACTGTACAAATGAGGACCCATAAAAGAATTGTAAAAAAAGTTCTATGTAAAGTTTCGCAAAGAACAGATTTAGCCACCTAAGGTGCATTTTTTTTATAATTATTATTAAATTACTCAATTAAATATAAGAATTAAAGTAAACGATGAAATGTAGAGAAAGGGACAACATTCCATTATTAAAATTAAAGGAAACGATAAATTATTAAATTGCATATATTTAAACTGAATGGAATTAAAATTAAACCAAACGTTAAATTATTATATTGAATATTATATCAGCTAAATGTAATTAAAAATGAAGCAATAGATAAAAAATTGAAAAATGATCTGGTACGCCGAAAGTAATCCAACTAAATCAACAGCCCCTTGGATGGCTAAAAAAGTGATATATTGTGTTAATTTCTATTTATATGCTATCTAGATTATTTAACGATGATTTATCTCATAAATTTCATTGTTTATTGGGAAGGTGCTTAAATAATGCTTATGCGGAGAACGGGATTTCGAATATTAATTTTTTCTGAAAAAAATATACGTATAAAAAGTTCCAGTTTTAGAATTTCAATATACAGCAATCCCTATTGGTAGAAGGGAGTACACCCCGTATACACCCCGTATTTTTATATTAGGAAAAACGTTCCAACTTTTAGTGAAATAACTAAATTTGCATTTTATTTTCATGTTTAAAAAGATTAATTAAATTTGATGTTAGCGTTATTAATTATTTTAATGATAAAGATGTCATCTTAATTAGTTTTCAATCAAAAATTTTAATTGCAGATTTTGAAATTATTGCCTTAATTATGGACCTAACTTTACTAATTGATTTGCACTGATTAGTTAGCTCTAATGAGGCTAATGAAATTTCCTTGAACCTTAAACTTTGCAAATGTTAAATCGAAATACAATTTTGTTGTGTCTCGAACAACTCTGTGCTCATTTCTTTCAACCTTGATTGGTTCGTCCTATTCATCTGTAGCGAAATAATTATTCACGAAATTTAACCGTGAAGCTAAATTTCTATTTTTTTTTTAAAAAAAAATAAGACAACGACCTCGTGCGTGAGACTTGCTTACCTTCACAGCCTGAAACAATGTGTTAAGCATTATAATCAGTACCTGATAATTGTGATATTCATGCGTCTGTTATTAAGAATATTCAGAAAACGTCGTGTACATCTTTATTTATTTAATGGTATTTACTATGTTTGGTTAAACGTGTAATTCCATTGTTTGAGATCCTGGAAACAATTTGATTTTTATTCTGTTGTGTTGTGAGATTGTGAAGACACGATTTTGATTCTGATGCTTAAGGTTTTGGAGATGATTTTATTTTGTTTCCATTTGAGATTTTGGAGACAATTTTATATTGATTTTGTTTTGTATATATAATTTTTTGAAAGCAATTTAATTTTTTTGTAGTACTGGCGAACATTTGACTTTGATTCTGTTGTTGAAAATACGAGAGGGAAAAGTGATTTTGATTCTATTGTAATAAATTCTGAGTAAACTGATTTGATTTAGATACTGTTCAGATCCAAGAGACAATTTGATTCTGATTCTATTGTTCAATATAATTATGTAAGTGTAGATTTATATTGGTTTTTTTTTTTAAATTTAATGTTGCATTTAAGTTCTTCTTCACAGAAAATCGTATTTAAGCTTATATTTTGGTTAATTATTTTATTAATGTCAATTCAAACTTACCTTCAAGTCTGTTAGTCACGATTCTGAACAGTTCCAGAAAGATATTTGATTTTGTGAAAAGGAAAATTTTCTAGTAAAATAATAGAAACGGAATTCAATACATTCACAGACAGTACGGTAATAGGCGTCAAATATTTATCCTGTAGGTGCTACCATCATGAACATTTTAAAACAGTCCGTGAATGTGTTAAAATAATAATAATGTTTAGTTGAATTCGGGTTTTTTTTTTTTTTTTTTTTTTTTTTGTTAAATGCGAGTATAAAATAATGTAGATAACTTCAAGCATTCTCGTATAGTCTGAAATTTTGATGAATTAGTGGCTTACGAAACCTGAATCGTAAATTCTTGAAATTACTGGAAACGGAAATGACATCATGAACTCTATTTGACTGATCTAAAAAAATATTAAAGATCGATTTTATCTCTGACCGAATAATTCACATGTTAGAAGTTTATCCAACCGCAAACTCTGTGATAAAACTTCCGTGATCAATTTCAGTTGAAAAATTCTTTGCTTTTGATAAAATCACACACATAGACAACTCTTACTGATTAAATTTATTAATTCTTATCTTATATTTGTCAGATAAACTACTTTTCTATCAAATGTGTTTGTTGATTTCATTTCTGTGTTTGGAAACTGAAAAAACTGTTGAAAATTAACTAATTTAAGAATAAAACTACATACATAGCAATTGTTTCTGCTGGGGAAAGTAAATTTAATCTGAAATACCAAGTTTACATAATTTTTTATTTTATTAAAGCTTATTAATTAGGAACAAACTTTTCTCAATTTTGCCCCCAAAATTTCTGATAACTGCGCATGTACGGCGAAATAAACCATGGATCACAAATTCTTTAAACTGTATACTTTCATCACTGATATTTGACATTTAAAATCACACCTTCAATATTACATGATCATCTTTTTCATACTTGTATCTTTCGTTTCTATCATTTGATGTCCTACGTATTTTTTAAAATTCTTTCATGCTACTTGTGATTAAGATATCCAAAATAGCAAATTTTAATTCATGTTCGTGAATTTTAATTCTGTCGAACATTAGTTCTGGAACTATTCGATAAACAACAACAATAATAAAATGCTCAATGCAAAGTTTTACAAAGAATAGATTTAACCACCCATGTTGCGTTTTTTTTAATAATAATTATTAAATTACTCAATTACATATAAGAATTAAAGTAAACGATGAAATATCGAGACATGTACAATAGTAAACTGTTCCGATATTAAAATTAAAGGAAACGATAAATTGCTAAATTGTGTGAATACATTTAAGCTAAATGTAATTAAATTAAAGCAAACGATAAATTATTAAATTGAATATAATGTCAACTACATGAAATTAAAATTAAAGCAAGCGATACATTATTAAATTGAATATATTTAAGCTAAATGTAATTCAAATTGAAGCAAACGATAAGAAATTGAAAAGTGATCTGGTACCCCAAAATTGATCCGCCTAAAACAATAGCCCATTAGGTGATTAATAAAATAGATGCAGATGAAGTCTGTTGTTTTTATTTATCATTCACAATTCACTATCATTAAGCTTTACATGAGACCTGAGCAACCAGCAGTACGCGGGCCGCATGTGGCCACTCGTTGTCAACCAGTGACCCCGCGGAGTTGGGCCATCTGAGCCTGAATTTTAAACATTTACTGTACATAACAATACAAAGAATTTTTCACCATGAATGATCGTATCATATCTCATCACTATGTGAATATATCAGCACACTGACTCGACTTTCATCACAACTTTTGTTCTATATTTTTTTTTCAGAATCAATTACGAAGTTGAACTCATTTTAAAAAGCGCTTTGGTCGTCTTATATGAAAGGGGGATATACAATGTATACCTAACCGGCAATCCTATTAAAGAGAGCTAATGTATATAATTAAACATGGGGAAGAAATAACTTATAACGCTCAGATCTGGCGAAATAGCATGGGCTAGTTTATCTGCAGCAAGCCTAATAAATATGATCCAGAAGCGTATGATTTCAGACTGACTGACTGTTCGGTGTCTTTTGATAGCTATCAATCTAGAACCAGCTTTGTATTGTAACTATAAGACAATTTTTAAAATTATGCATTTAATTCACTGAAATATAATTCTCCCTAATTTACTGCAGAATGTTCTTTATTTCTTTAATGGGGGTTAGGAGGATTAGTCACTTCCTGTGACTCGAAAGGGGAAAGTAATAGTAGTTTTTTCCGTGAGAATATGAAAACTGACGTTAAAAGAGCCAAAATTAAACAGATGGTAATAAATCGAATTCATCACTATTAAATGCGCATGCACGGACGCACACACACGTATCTAATGCTGCTCGACCGAATTAAATGCTTTTTGAAAGATGCCCGCAAAGACTTTTGGGTTGGACACGCCTGCTTTACATGAAGCTGTGGATGAAAGAATATTTATGAACAAAGGATAAAATCATACACTTTTGCGAGTCTTGATTGTAAAATAATATCTCCATGACAGGAACTTAGAGAGAATTTTTTTGGGGGCGGTGTGTGTGTGTGGGGGGGGTGAATACCCATTTAAAAATTATTTTAAAAATTTAATTTCAAGTTTCATTGGTTTTTTTTTTTCAAGGTGAAAAGAATGTTTATGTGGTGTACGAAATTTGGAACATAATTTATTTTTTTTTGAAAAAAAAATTACAAAAAAAAAAAAAAAAAAAAAAAAAAAAAAAAAAACAAGAAGAAGAAGAAGTGGGAACAAAAGAAAAAAAAATCAGCTCAAAGAAATTTCAGTTTTAAAATTTTAGTGTTGTGCAATCATTATGGGGGAGGGGGGGATACATCCCTCATATTCCCCTTCGCTATGCCACTGCTCCATGACCTGAACTTTTTTTTTTATAAATTTGCATGGCACTTGTGCCAACGTATGATTGGTTAATCAAACCCATTGGAGAAATATTCTGGTGGTTATCGTACCCACCAAGCTTTAATTACAGCATTCACCTCGTCTTCAGGATGAATGAGACTTCGGCGTCGGATAATTTTCGACCTCGTGGAGTATAAGATAGCTGATCTTGGAGTGCTAGCGACGTTTCGAACCCTGGACCAGTAGATCCGTAGAAAAATCGACCGTTGTTGCGCCTTTACCTACCGGACCAAAAAAGGTGTTTAATTCGGATTAGTTTTTAAAGCGTTCTACTTCTGGCGTTATTATTATCGAAGAGAGCCGCTGCATGCTCCCCCCTCTAGTATCATCGTGGTCATACGAAGAGAAACATCCTAACTGATATTTATAAAGAAGGTCGCTTTTCTAGCCAATACTGTAATTGATATACATTCCTCCCTTTTAGATTGAGTTATGTTTCGAACAATTCTCATTTGGCGTCATCGACTGTCTCTAGTTGAGGGTGGGTCTTCGTCGACACGTGCCCCGTAGCTGGAATATCGCTAGTTGTGATTTATGTGCACTTGTCTTAGACACAGTGTTTTTCGTCGTAGCGTATGCGTCATCTAGCGTTCAAGTCATGGTCACCACTTCAGTGGTTGATGATTTTCAACCCCTTGGTGGGGGAGATAATTGATCTTGGAGTGCCAGCGACGTTTCGATCCCTGGACCATTGAGTCTGAAGAAAAGTTGACTGGTTGCTTTTTTGTTGCTTTTAACCAACCAGACCAAAGAGACATCCTTCTAGGGCTAGTCATTAAAGCTTATTAACCTGGCGTTGTTGTTGAAGAGAGCCACTGCAAGATATTCCTTAAGTTTTCTTAATCATAAAGAAGATGGGAAAGTCGAAAGGATGCAATGACCCTTCGCTGCTTCAACTGCATTTCCTTGGGAGCTACCATCTTCTTCAGTTCTCAGAGCGTAAACGACATCTGGCAACAAAGGAAAGAAATGTACTACATAATGGATACATATAGCTTTTAGGTAAACAAAAAATTTGAAAATGGGGTAACAAATAATAAAGTTATGGCCATGAAAACATTATTTTTTAATTATCACTCGTACGTTTTTGTCTTAGAGGAGGGGGGGAAGAAAAATATTCTTTTTACACATAATGCTTTAAAAAACAGACTTTTATCCTTTTTGCATTTATAAAATTAGTCGTATTGTAATTGGGGTACATTATAATTATTTTTCTTTAGAAATTCACCATATTAAATATTTTTGTGTTTGAATGTGTTAAGTCAGCTTAGTAATGGTTGAGTAGTAATAAATTCTAGTTATAGATAAAAACCTTTTCTTATTCTAATCTAGTAGAACTAATCTTAGATGTTTAAATACCTGCTATTTATCAAAACACCCAAAGCCAAGAAAGGTAAACAGATAACATGAAATGTATTCTAATAAGAATAAGTGATGAAGTTTTTTTTTAACTTCCTGTGTTATATGTATGTGTGTGTGTGAAAATTTATTTATTTGCAGAATTTTTTTTTTAAATTTATCAATTCGGTTAAAATTATTGAAAAAATAATTAATTTGTAAATGAAAATTATTGCTCTCATAAAATGTATTAAATTCATCTGAGCAATAGTTTTGATTTAATCGATACTTGAAATAATACTCGTATTTTTAACTTCAGAATTCCATTATTGTTTTTATTATAATTTATATTTAGAACAAAAAAATTTTAAAAAAATTATTTTTCTTAATATTTTTAAATAAAATCATACAATTTTTAAGTTATATAAATTTCACCATGGCTTCATGTATTCTTTTCTATTCTTCAAATGCATTTCTGTAGAAATAATTTGCATTCTAAAATAGTGGATTTCTAAAAATAAAAGCAGAGGAGTATTAAAATGACTGACATTAAACTGCAGTCATGAATGTTAACGATAGACTAAACAATCTCAAGGTTAAAATAATTTCAAGGCTGGTGTTTTTGTTCAAGAAAATATTATTTTTCTTCGAATTTTAAAGAATTTTCAAATGGCCGCAACTCTTTGAAAATTGAATTTGTTTATTTTTTTAGAACGCTTTGATCTTTTTTATCATAACATAAGTTTTCTAAAGTGAATGTTGCATTTTTCTTACATTATTGAACACTTTTGGTTATATACTTTTAGTAATTTAATAATAAAAATATTAATTATTGCAATAATTAATTAATGATTAATGGAAACATTTATTTTAAGGAAATTCAAAACGTTGATATTTTATTAATTTCATATTAAATAAAAATGAATAAACGTGAATTCATTTAAAAAAAAACTTTCGTTTATTACTGGAAAAAAAAGGGAGGAAACATCCTTTTTAAAATTTTCCTTTTGGTTAATAAATGATTCCGTATTTTTAAAAAATATCGGTAACGCATCTAGCTTAAAAATTAATAATTTACTTTAACTTTAAAACTGATACAAATATCTACACTGATTTCTTAAAATTACGAAAATAAGAGAGGGATACCACGTGGTATTTTTATTCTCTTATTTAATTCCATGGTGTGGCTATTAAATAACGAGACTGACGCTGCTGCAGAAGAAGTACGCATGCAGTTGTTTAGCGTGAAGACTTCTCTTTCGAATGTAGTGCCTCTCGTTTCTGTAAAACAATCCGTATACCCGTAGCCTTCGTTCACATAGAGTTATTGTATTGTTTCGTCGGAAAAATGTTACGTGAGTAACGATTGTTGTAACATTTCACATGAAACTTGGTAAAATCGCTACTGAAATTTATAATTTATTGAAAAAAAGTGTATGGCAATGAATGTTCATCGCGTGTACTTGTTTTTGAGTGGTTTAAGCGTTTTCAAGATGGCTGGGAAGACGTTGAAGATGAAAAACAACCGGGTCGCCCTTCCACGCCAAAAATGGATAACAATATCGAAAAAATTGGTAATCTGGTTCCCTCTGACCTTGAAATTGCTGAAACTGTAAGAATTGACGAAGTATCCATGCGGCAAATGTTTCCACGAAGACAATGCGCAGACTCATTCCACATTATCAAGAGGTTTTCTAGCCAAGTACAGCATCCCAGTGTAAGACCATCCGCCATATTCGCTGGATCTTGTGCCATGTGACTTCTGTTTCTTAAGATGAAAAAGGAAATGCGGCACGCGCTCTGAAGGAGCTGACAGAAGACTTCCTGCAATGTTTCAAACAATGGAAGATTTGCATGGAGCGTTGTAGAGATGAGAAGGGACATATATGGAAGGTGTTGATTTGTAAGTATGTATTCCACCAAAATAAAATGTTTTACAGCATCAGCCTCTTTATTTAATATTCACCCCTTGTATTACTTGATTTAAAGCAATTCTTACGAAAGTGGAAGATACTTATGAATTGATAATGACTAGTGTAGACAAATATGTGGGTTTTTTTTTCTTTAGAATTCTGGTACAGTTCCTTCAAAATATACTTTATTCTTAGTACTGATATTTCGTACAATATAAAATAAGATGTAACCACCCTGCGTTCAAGTGTGGCACCTAGCTGCCTAGGTGGATTGATAGCAACTAGATTTTTAATACCCAGTAGTCCAGGTGGAGGAGCTAACAAGTAAACATGGTGTTCCACCCCCGTGACTTATGTGGATCTATATCATTATGTTTGTCCTTAAATTTGCTCTGTCTTTAAGTGTAATGTATAAATAAACGAAATTAAATCTAGGAAGGTACTCGTTTATATGGATAGTTTTCCCATATTGAATCTAACCCTAGCAGATAGCACAGCAGAACATCTATGGTTATAAAGGTTATTTCGTATATGGTGACAGTGAATATAATTTTTTTCTAATAAGCACTGGTAAATTTTAGATACTATCTGGTATTGAAAAAAAAAAATTGGGGGGAAATTTATATCATAAAATTACATTTTTGAAAACTTTTGTTAAATTTAATTTTTGAAATTATAATCATGTTCGTTGTATTGAATGTTATGTTTATTAGTTTTCCGTAAATTTTAAAGTTATAAATACATCGCCGTCTCGATTACATCAGAAGAGAACGAATCGTACTTTATCTTCGTTTTATATATAAGTAGGGATTTCACCAGATCACGTGATTTCAGATGAAGGAATTCCGAGGGATTTTAATGACATCTATATCAGTCTAGTTGGGATTATTTCCGACAAATTTATGATTATTATGAAAGTTGGTTCAACAAATTTTATGAGCGCGTGAACGCATAAATTAATGGATAATTTGGAATTGTATCAGAAAATAAGGATGATCTCTTTACTAATGAGTTATTTTGTGTTATAGAATGAAAAAATTGGAAAATTAAATTAGTTTTATGCGAGATCATTACGCACGCGCACGCACGCACACACAATAACACATCAATAACACAACAATAACACACATCACTACATCACACACACATATATATAAGTAAAGATACTTATCTATTAAAGGATAGTGGAATGTGGAATACCTCTTATTGTTGCACAGAAAACCTAAGAGTATAGAACACAAAATGGGATGTTTCTGTGATATTTTCATTCTTAATTTATGGTTATCAAATTTTTAAATAAGTTATGTTAAAGCTCAGGAAAGTTGCTTTTTAAAAATCACTTTTTAATTTAAGTTTTCTTTTAAATCTCTCATTTTAATATTTACTTTTAGACTTCAGAAAAATTCACATTTCTATTTATAATTATAATGATAACTGATATACGTTCTTATGGCGAAATAGACCAAATATAAAATAAATAATGATATCGTTCTTATATCGTTTATTTATTTAACGGACTAATGCTTCAAATAAATATTTGCAGTCCTGTTTTCATAAATATTTTTATTAGAAAATAAATCGAAATTATCGATAAAAGGACCTAACATTCTGAGAAATTATCCCAATATCCATTGTGCAATAAAACTGTACATTGTATTTATTTTCAAGGTATAAAATTCTATTAAGATAAATTTTCTGAACAGTTTGCAACAATGTCCGTTCCTTTTGATGTTTAAAATTTGTATGATTCTTAAAGATAAAGATTTATAAAAGTTTTATTTCAATCACATCTCTAGTGTAGAATTAGTAATTTTATCATACATTTGTAATTTTTCTGAAGTTTTGAATTAAATTTTTCTATCAGTTTTAGTCCCGCTTATTTAGGATCCCTTAGAATTAAAAATTACAAGCGTATGTCTTATAATACATATTAAACATTTCCATGCTTAAATTTGCAACCAACAATCTAGCCTTTTGATAACTTCTGATTCTTGTTTGTTTCGTTTTGAAAAAGGAGGGGGTTATTTTAATTATACAACTATTTCAAACAAGAGCTTATATTTTGTTGTATTCATCAATGTAGTTTTTATTATTTCTTGGTTATTGATAAATTACTGTGTGACTGAAAGACTTTGTTTCCACAATGCTCTTCCCTACATTTAAAATTTTTAAAAAATTACAGAGCTATGATTCAGTAATTACGAAACTATTATTTTCATTTCGAAAGCAATCATCAAATGAGTTTCTAAAAGTGTCATATTTATCTCAAGTGATAGGCAATTTTTCCAATCCTGAACTCTACACAAACATTACATAGATTCCAGGTGCACCAACACACGAAAATAACACTGAAACAAATAAAGAATAACGAACCAAATATTAAAGAAGAAGGAGGAAAAGAACCGAAAAACGTTCTCCTACGAAAATATTGCCGTCGATGAACCGTGAACTGTGGGGTTCCCTATTTTTAGCCCAGACGCTGCCGGGTGGGACGGCAGCAGAATCTGGGAGAGGAATGCTCAGCACCATAGCCACTTGGGACCCACCGATTCCAGGGGGAAGGAGATGGGGTCGCAAGAGCAGGATGCAGCTCCGAGTGTTTGTTAATGTTTGGATCATCCAACTCATGCCGATTGAAACTATAGTAGAAAGCTTTTTTCATATTTCGATTTATATGCGCGACCGGTTTGCAAGAGAAAGTTTTAAGTGGACCTTTTTCTCCCAATCGATTTAGTAATTTTGGCTATTTTGACGTTGGAAGAGTAGAGAAAAGCGGTTTTGTTGTGATCAATTTTAGGGAGACATTAAATGACTGCTGACTATGTGTTAGCAGGGAATATGTATTCAAGTGTCAGCGACAGTAAAGAATTGTTTATAGGAAGTAAACGGTGAAAGAAAGAGCAGCCTATCATACTGTCGCTTAGGAATCGCACAGAAACCCCTAGAAGTTTCTGAAGAGGCACAGTAAAGACAATGTTATAAAACACGTTAAATGCTACCGATATTAATGTATGGTTCAGTATTTTCGCGTTTTCAATTTTCCCTCCATATTTATTTAGAAACCAAAATAATTTAGCTTTTCAGTAAAAAGTAAAATAGATTGTACTGATAGAGCCATAGTGAAAAGCCTCTAAAGCAAAATAATCCATATTATGTTGTTATGTACAATCCTGATATCCTTTTGTTTATAATAGAGATATTTCTCTTCTCTGTGACATTTGTCATTCTCATTTCCTCTTTTACAGCTGATATTTTACGTTAAAGGGTTTATAATGACATATTAATCCACATTTATACAAATTTCTCTTAACGTGTCACAATATGTCAATAAATTATCTAATTAAACATGGAAACTCTCTTCAATCAGGCGTTAGATGGTCGCTATTCATGCAACGCATTGATCGAGACATTCAGTTCCTGTTCATTACGTCGTGGTCAGTTTCAATTGCGAACTCGCCAGATGGTGCAGCTGTCACATTTGGTCATGTTTCATCTTAATTGTCTATTTTCATTTCTTGTTATCTGTTGGATTACATATCACGCTAATATTATTTAAACTGGTATATGCAGTGTACTGTGGGTAAAAATTTTGGACGTGTTTTTGAAGTGTGATAAAACCAGTGTATTATTATGTGACTAAAGTAGTGATCACAGCTTATTTTTACTGTCATTAATTGTATTAATTTTCCTCTTCGTACTGCATTACCTTCATTAATACTTTAAATATTCAACTGAGTTAAGGTTCAGTGTTTGATTTGTTGATGCTAGAGTTACAAAACTCACACACACATATATTCAACTTAAATTTGTTATAATTTCACTGAAAAATAGTGATTAATTTCAATTTTCCCTTTCTAATTTAAAAGTAAAGAGTTCATTCTTGTTTTTGGTACACAAATTATCCTTTAATTTATAGATTCACTCTAATAAAACATAATGAACTTGCGTTTTCATAATCGAGCACCTGTAGGACCATCCTACTAGGCTGAGAGCCATTTTAGTCCCTCAGAATCCTACACGTGATCTGAGAATCCCCTTTTAAAGCAGGTAAGGAAATATTCTCTATCTTGTACTTTCTTCTGATGTCATTAAGGCGGCGGAGCTGCGTCTCTTATGATTTGAATACTTTCTCTCTCTAATGTGCTAATATTAAAAAGCAACTCAATTTGTCGCAAGTGGTTGAAAAAGGGTGGAAATTTTATACATGGAATGAAGCAAAATTATTAATCACTATCATAAGCCAATTTATTCCATTTAAGTAATACATATATTATGATGCATTTGCTTAGAGCGTTTGAATATTTTACTAAAAACATTTTCATTCATTTGGTAGTTAATCTAAATCAAGAAAAATATTCAATGGGCATCGTAAAGTTTTAATTATGACTAAGAAATAACCGAAATATCTGGATGGTCATTTTACGTATTAGTTGAGCCTGTACATAGTGTTGAAAATTATAACTATTCATTGGTTGGTTTCAGGAAGCCTTAGGTTTGTTCGTTCAACATGGAGAAGATGAGATTCAATATTCAGTGCTCTATAATGACGGTCAAGAACGCAGAGAGTATTGTATAACTCTGATGTGGGATTATGTTGAGAAGTCTTAAGAACAATAAATAAAAATAAAATCTCTTTTCATTATTTTTGAAACCAATTAAACTTTACGAAACTGTGGGTTGACTACGACTTCCTGACATTAAACAAGATTTTAGCTATAATTTGCTATTAATAGCAATAATAAGAATAAAAATATGCAGAATTAATATTATCTAGATATCTTGGTTTCTTAGAATGATGAAAAACTTAATGAACTTCATTAATTATCAAAAGTATAATTTTGATAACATTCTTTTGTTTTTATATTTTATATGGGAATTTTAGGAGTTGGCCTTCTATAAAAAGGCCTGTGTGCAAGAAACCATTTGGACCCTAAATGCTAAAAAGAAGTAAAGTAAAAAGAATTAAACACAAACATATATCACTAATGAATTTTATTTAATGCATGATTTGTTTTAATATATTAATTACATCAGAAAATTGCAATTGTTTGAATTTCTTTTCCGATGCTTAATATAGCAAGTAAGTGCATTTAAGCTTTCTGAACTCATTTTGACTGAAAATTTAGTTTAGGTGAGATACTCTGAGTTTCGAATCAGTGACTAAAACTAACTATTCGCATCATCAAGAATTAGTTTGGGAGAACATTACGAACATGGATCTACTATATACTTTTATAAATGAATCAACGTGTTCACTGACAACGATAGAATATCAGTTTCATGTGAGCGTGCACATGAAAACCTCGAGTTCTGATCATGTTGAGCTCAGTTGCTCCAGTGCATAGCATCCGTCGCACTCTTCAGATGGCCGGTCCTGATTTTGTGTTAATCGCTTCAGTGAGGGGAGTAAACAACCTCCCCCAAATCTACTTCTGTAACGTTGTTCTAATTAGGAACTGTCTGTCACCGACAACATACTGCGTTATTCTTTGTCAACCTCCTGCGCAGAAAATAGCTTATATTAAGACTGGTTACTCAGAAAAGTAACCGCACCTATTTTTACTCAATATTCATCTCAGGTACTGGGGAAAAATTAGTTCACCACAGGACTCTGACAAAACCCACACTATAAAAATTATCCCCTTCTAAACACCTCTATTTAAAATTAGCTTCTCCACTCGTCCACCTACCGCTGACATTCACGCTTCAGACAGTTTTTACTTATTTATCCTCCCCTTACCGCTTGGGAAATTTAAACCCACCCGCCGTACATCGAATCAACCTACACGATGTGTGAGTGCACACAGATAAATCCTCTTCCTGTTGCACATTGCCAGCGGTCCTGGAAGTCACGTGACTGCGCGAGAGACAACGAGAGTCGGAAGAAGGTTGCTCGCTCTTATCATCTACTCCTGTGCTCGAGCTATGCTCTTCTCCCGGTGTTCCGGATGATTTCGGTATTGAGCGCGTCTTGAAGTCATCAAATTGTTGCGCACACGATGGAAGAAGTGCGTCAATTTTTCGGCTCTTGCGATTTTCGTCTGAGTTGGTTAGAACACAATTTCTGTAGTACAATACTCCTTCGATAATGCAATAGAAATCGGACTAAACACCGCCGATTCTGAAACGCCGACTTACTTGATAATCATTGATATACATATTTACACAGCAAAGCTATGCATTATTATAAAATTAATACAATATATACAAAGTATCAAACACGAAGTATTATACAAAAATTGTTTTTAAATGATAGCCGATAATATTCTTTGCGAAAGAAGACACATAAATAAACCTATAAAGTTTGTCTGCCTGTTAAAACACAAGGTTACTGGCACGGTCATAAATTATATAAATGTACTTAAGCAACATGATTAAATGAAGTTCACCAGCCAAATGAAAAGGTATGTTAAATTCCTAATGTAAAGATCGAGAAATTGAGAAATGTAAACAAAACCTTCATATGTTAACTTTCTTTAAATCTAATTATCATGGCACCAAATAGAATTTGATTCAGTTTCGACTGAATTGTTATGCTCAGTTTGTTGATTTAGCACGCACACAATATTTTATTTGATAACAACCTGGATTTTTCTATAACAAACAGAATGAATCTTCCTACTGATGAATATCGCTATTCGATGTATTAACCTAATTTTTCAGAAGCTAGATTACATATAGTGAAAATTTGGGTCTATAACACATGAAAACTTTATTAAAACATATTGGGAAAACCCTGAGAGAATCAAATTAGTAATGATAAATTTTTAAAATTATGTTGAAGTTATTGAATTTTAAAAAGAATCAAAAATATATTAAGTTTTAATAACTTTCTTCAAAACACATTCATTGGAGAATGATACACTATTATTTTACAGGAAACGTATAAAAAAAAAAAAAATATATATATATATATATACAGAAAGAAGAACAAATAGTGGAAGAATTGTCAGATTGAATTTTTAAAAACCCAAGAATTTTGGAAAATATGGAGAATAATTTAATGTTGTTACAGGTTTAAACTGTTAAACTAGGTTAATATATATATATATATATATATATATGTGTGGTTGTTTGTGTGTGTATTAACACTTTAAATATATTATTCTCCTTTTTGTATTTTCCAAAGATTCTTAGGTTCTTAAAAAAAATTCAAATTTCTTGATATTTAGTTCTTTCTACTATTCTGATATATATATATATATATATATCTTTACCACAGTGGTTTTTTTTGGAACTCATTGCATGTCTTTAAATACAATTCTTTTATCATTTGGCTGTACATTGGAGGAGCTTCCATTATAACTTCAATTAGAAACAACTGATCAGCAAAATATTGATATGCTAAAATGATGTTTAAAGAAATAAATATAAACCAATTCTACGTAAATATTTTTAAGAAAAATACGGCCAATTCAAATCATACTCGTATGCTCGGGGATTTATATCTGTATTTGGGAATACTTACCAATGTGAAAGAACTTTTCCGAATAGGATGTGCGTAAAATGGCGATACAGACCGCATGACAATTTGCAAACAATTTTGCTAATAAGTACAGGGTGCGGGAAAAGAAAAAAAAAAAAAAAAAAACCTCAGACAAAATAAGTGCATCATAGAATAGAAGTTAACTAATTTCTTTTTAATTTGTGTGCATTTCTTTTTGTCTACCACTTTAATTATTAAATATTTTATAATATATCTCTCAGTTTACCTATCGGTTTTTGACGTTTTTACAACGTCATGCAAAATAACTGTTATTTTAGAGTTGTTTAAGTAAGGAAAACGACCATGTGAAATCGGTTGTTTGTTTTGGCAAACCGTGCATTGATGCAATCGGTCGTTTCAAACAGCTTGGCGATGATGTTCGGCGTCCAGGAAGTGGACGAAAACTGCGAACACTTCCAACGGTGTACGGTGAATCTTCCAAGAATCGTTAGGCCATCAAAAAGCGAGTTCAAAGAAATCCGAGAGTTTCCATGAGAAAAATCGCTCGTGGCAGGGGAATAAGTGACCGATCGGTACGGTGAATGGCAAAAACAAAGATTAGACTGATGCCTTACACATTCCAAAAAGTTCATCTTCTCACTGAAGAAAACAAACTCGTTCGACTCCAAAGATGCCGAAAACTTTTGAGACGGGCCGCAATTCAGCACTGAGAGAGAATCCTTTTCTATGATGAGAAGCTCTTTAACGTCCATCGAGTTCATAACTCCCAGAACGATAGGATCTGGTTTGTAGACGCTTCAAGCACCGCGGCAATTGTTGAACATCGCCAATATCTAAAGTCGGTCATGGTCTGGGGCGGAATTAGCGCAAGTGTCAAAACACCTCTGTTTTTTTGTGGATGAGGACATTAAAATAAATCAAAAAGTGTACCAGTGGACATTCCATAAGGTGCTGTACTTCCGTAGGCCAAAAAGCACTTCGGCCAATGTAAACTGGACATTTCTACAAGACTTCGCACAAGCTCATAGGGTCAAAAAAGCGCAATAGTGATGAAAGGCGCATTTTCCGGACATGATATCATCTGCAGAATGACCACCCTATTCACCAGATTTCAATCCCATGGATTACAGTTTATGGCCCATTTTAGAGTCTACAGCCTGCACTAAACCACACAAAGTTTTGGACTCTCCAAAGCAATCGCTTCGGCGGGAATGGGATAGATGGAAGGTAGAAAACTTGCAACCCACTGCTGAAAATTTCAATAAGCTTTCGCTCCTCTGCATCAGAGCAAAAGGCTGTCTTTTCAAACCAATTTAATTTATTTATTAGTAAAAGTTTACTACTATTATTATTTCTTATATTTTTGTTAATTTATTTATTTTTAATAAAATTATATTAAAAATTGTTCCCCCGGGCTTTTTTTGCCGTAACCTGTACTAATTGAGAACATCAGCGTGATGAAATATTATCTCCAATAATAAATAAATAAATAAATAAATATATAAAAATAAAAATACATTCATCGCATTAGTACCAAAATTAATCCGTTCTACAATGCACTTTGTTGAAATAAAAAATATTATTTTTGGGAAACTATTAGTATTAAGAAATCTTATTTTTAATAAGTGTCAGCGTAAATTTATAGGCATTATGTACAAATACTTTTATATACTACATGAAAATATAATTTGGGAACCGTTGTTGTTTTGATTTTTTTGTGAGGAGTTATCGAGTTGTTAATGCAATGCACCCTTATTGAATCTTATTCTTTCGATTCTCAACTAATTAATTGTACTGATAAAATTTGGTGTACGTTTGTAGCTTTTACTATGAATTAAAGAAAAAGCATGTGAATAAGAATATTATGGAGGAGAGGGAATTTAAATTTATTAATACGGTTGTATTTGTATTTAAATTACATTATCAGTTACCTACAATAATATAATGGCAAAGAAGTAAAAAAAAATTATATATAGTTAAAGTTTTTGTATTGAGGAATTTAGATTTCCCTTTTCTCATCTCAGACAAATGCAAATATACATTACAACAAAAAGAATTCTGCTATCTTCTATATTTATCTCTTATAACAAAGTTTATATTTGCTAAAATAATTTATTGAGTGTAAAAATAATCTTCTCAGTAAATAATTAAATTGTTATCGTCTGAGAATTAATTTAAGAGCAACTCAAATTCATCATGAATCAGCTTGCTGATGTTAAAGTATAGAATTTAATTAAAAAAATATTCAAAAGAAAATATATTATCTTTTATTTGTATATATGGTAAGAAATTTTAACTGCTGGATTCGTTAGAGTACAATATTTGTATGGCAATACAAATAAATAATATTTTCGACAGAGTGTGCTTAATAATAACAGTACAATATTTGCTTCTATTAAATTTTATTAGCGTACCTTTTTATCAAAATTATCGACTAATTTTACTATTCATTTAAATTCAGTGTTAATTTAAATAAATATTTAAATTTTTTGACTTTTAAAGTAGGATGTTTTATAGCCTTATAATCGTAATTCCTTATTATTGTATAGCAACAGTTTAACTGCTGCTGTATAATATCTATTATTTGCTTGGATATTGCATAAAAACTGGATGTTATCTTCCATTAAGAAAAAAAAATTACTGTTAGTTATTTTAGATACTTTCAAATTCAAATTGTATTCCTGTAAAAAAAAGAACACTTCAAAAAGGGATCAAATATTTTTAATTTAAAGTGCAATTTTAGTAAAAGGATAAAAGCTATTGAATTTCTTACATTACAATTTTTTTTTAATTTCGTCTTTCTTGCTTTTTGAATTTTTATTTGCGGTAAAAATTATAAAAATTGTCGCTAGATAATGAATTCAAATTTAAAATGCATAGAAAAGGCACTATTTAAAAATTTATTATTATAAATGAGGCACATTTTGTTATCGCATTTGCAACCAATTAAATCCTTAATATTTTTACTTATTACTTATAAAAATATTCTATTTTATACAAATATGTGCTTGTTGAATGATTAAAAATCTCTCTACTAATAACATGTTATCTGTTATTTTCTCGAGATTTTAATTTTAAAAAGAAACATTTTATGCATGTTTCTAAAATTATGCGTATTATACTAAGAATTAAGTTTCTAACTTATTTTAAAATCTTGTGAAACCACAATTTCTAAAATAAGTACAGGAATTTTTAAAAGGTAAAATATTTCAATTCTTATCGGAAAAAAAAAATCAATTCTATTACTGGTTAATATTGTAAGCACACATCTTTCACCTCAAACTTAGTTTCTTTTATGGCATGAAATTTAGAAAATGCAATTAAATCAACTTTTATTTCATTTTTATTGTCAAAGAAAACGCTACAAAATTTCTAACACCTCAACACTAGAGAGCAAAATTTTTATGCTTCTTTCCGTTTATCATTCGCTTTTTTTATCTACTCAATTTTCAGATGCAATTAAATGATAAATCTAATTTAAAACACTCATTATGGTCGTAAAAAGTTTCTTTTAGAATTCTGAACAAGTTTATTGCAAAATGTTTCATTTGTAAATGAAATCTTATACAAAATATTAGTTATCTCTAAGCTAAATGTTTCACTAAGCATGAGAAACAAAATTGATATAATTCCATCTGATTAATAGTATCATCTTCCATTTTACTGAAAAAAATTTTGGTGTTAAAAAAATATGGCGACAGAATGGAGGAAACCGTCTTTCATTCCAAGGCCGCTGCCACTTCCGGAAAGATAAATAGTGTGAGAAGAACGGGAAAATGTTTGCGTACAATACGAAGAATTAATCTGATGTCTAATTTTATCTGAAAAAGTCGTCTGCATGTAGGCTTAAGAAATTTAGTTGCAACACAGTTTGTGAAAAATTATCTTGATTGACAAAGCTTTTATGTCGATTTTTTGTTAAAAGCTGTTTTAATTCGAATATTTTTTTAGGTGTTTTTGTATTAATATTTAATAACTAAAAGAATTTTTTAAGAAAGAGAGGAAGAAAGAAAGAAAGAAAACTTTATTTATTATTTTGGAATAATGTAAAACAATGTTTTTAAAAAATTGGATTTCGTGTTAAAATTTTCTAAATCATTGTTACCATTTTAATCTAATTTTTTACTATTGTTATGTATTTCCCTGAAAAATTTATTTATTAATGTAATTGAAATGAAAACTTTGTGTTATTTGAAGTAAAATATTTCATTTGTCATGGGAAATGCATCGTTATTTAAGTTAAAAATGTTTTTGAAGAACAATATAAAAATAATTTTAAAGAGAATTATGCCTTGTGAATTTATTATGAGAACCAAAGTTCGTCAGTTGACAATATTAAGAAATATTTTTACTGTCTGTATAACATATTTATTTTAATAATACCTATGACGAAAGTTTGAATTTTATAAAACATTAAACTGTCCTATGACTTGAAAAAAAAAAAATGATTCTGTTCATCCAGTCTGAATGTAAAATATTTTTGCGAAAGAATAAAAATTAGAAAAATGTTTTTAAAATGTGATGAAATACTTTTATGTATAGAAATTTCTTCATCTTCAGTTGGATGAAAAATTCTCTGTATATTATTATTAATTTAATTTCGTATACAACCTAAAGGGTTTGCTACTTCCCTCTCAAAATCACTCTTGTTTAGAACTAGGAGAATATGTGTCTAAACTGAACGAGTAAGTTTTTTTTTTTATTACTATTTTAAACTTTTTGAAAAAATAGTTTAATTTATAATTGATTTTAAAATAAGGTATTATATAGATCTGGTTTTACCTTGAGAATGTATAGTTTATATATTAATACACATCTCAAAGGTAAAAAACCAAAGCAGCACGCTTTTTAAATACATGAATAATTTTAACAGTTAATAAATATTATATACAATGAATAATAAATGGGAGAAATATTTTTTCTCTCAAATTTCCTTAGAATTCTGTTTAACGATGATTCATTTGAAATATTTGAAACATATTTCCTTAGTATTATTTTTAATGATTCGTTACAAATCATTTAAGAGGAAACACAGTTACAAATATTTATTGTTGCGATTTTTATTTTATTGTGTACGTTTTTTTTTTTTTTTTTTTTTTTTAAATTTTTTTTACTGGTATTAAATATCTATAAAAAGCGAATCGATCTTTTTTTAAATATCCTTATACCATTCTAAATCAGAGCAAATTATGTTTTTATAACAACGAAATTCGATTCTAAATCAGTTTTATGGTTGGAAGATTTTTCAACGTTTCTGATTTTCATTTGATGTTTAAGAAGAATATGATATCGCTTTTGTTACTTGAACATGTAATTTGTTTCGCTTTTAACAATCTGATAGCAAATAATTTACTTTCAAACAGTTATAATCTTATATAAGCGGAATTATTTTGAAAACTTTTGGCAAAATAATTAAAAGAAAAACATTTCTTGTCATTGTAATAAAAACTTTTTTCTGAGTGTATCAATTGTATTTTTGAATCAAATTTAACGAGAAAAGAATAAAAAAGCGCCCAAAACTATTATTGTATTCTTTATTAAATGTACAACAATTCGCATCTGGGATTTTTAAAATTTGGAATCTTTAAAGTGTACTTTTCTTTATTATTGTTTTTTAACCTAGATAATTAAACTTTCGTCTAATAGACTAAAGACTACTGCCAGTTTTATGATGTAGATGTTCCTATTGCTCTCACACCTTTTCAGTCACAGTACCTACATAACTAGTAAAATGAATTATCCGAAAATGGTTAAAGCATAATTGTACGTTTGTTACTATTCAAGAAATGCTGAAATATCGTCTAACAGTCGTATATTTAGCGATACCGTAAGGAAGTTTGCGATATTCCATCAAAATAAATATTGAAGATATTTTAAATACTGAAATGGTGAAAAAAAGCGTGCACAGAGATTACACAACTAAAAGAGAGGTAAACAAACACAGAATTTGTATTTCCTGTTCATTTAGGAAATGCTGAATGATGACGTTATGTATGCAACAAGACTATTTATTGAGAGTATACTTTTAACACCTGCCAAGAGAGCAAAATCATAATTTTTAAAACTTTTCTATTTTTTTAAATGGAGTATTCTAATATTTTTCTTAAGTTACTCGAATTTGTTTTAAATAAACAAAAGAAATAGAAAAACGTAGTAAACCGTAATCATATCGTCCTAAATATTAGATATATTAAATCGTATATTTATTAATGGTAATCGTATATGTATTCATTTCGTTAATCGTAATATTAATTAAATCGTAATCGTTTGAATTGAATGACAGTAAACAAAATAACACTGATTAAATTACGGCTAACGAAGTTAATATTTTTATTTTAATACGAACATAAATATTTCATCTTATATCTGTAGATTTTAAAGATTTTAAGTCTTTTTTAATTTCTGGAAATCCAGAAAAATTAGTTCAAACCAATAATAGTATAACCATAAGCATTTCGACATCTACTTTTTGATAAAAGAAAAATCTTGTAATTTAATCTAGATGTAGGAAACCTATATTTACATCCATTTGGATCATCAAATGTTACCTTTGGAGTGAACTCAAATTTTGCATTTGAAGTCTTTTCATTTTGATAAATAAGATTTTACTTATTTTTGAATTGCTATCTATACAGAATTACATGCTTTTCAATTACATTTAAAACTAATTTATAATATGTGTTTTTGAGTTCGTTTATGTGTAAGAGTTCTACTTAAATGATTTTCTATGACCTTGCTACTACTTAAATTATTAGAGTATATATTCAGTGACATTTTCTCTCTCTTTCTAACTGATATTTCTGGTGTCCATGGGTTAGTAGATTTTTTTTAAAAAAAATGTAATTAGTAGACATAACATAAAATTTTCAAATAATTACTGTCTTTGTTTAGACATAATTAAATTATGCATGGCAGATGTGTCAGAATAATCCTCTATTTGACTCAATAAGTTTATCGAATGGTTACAAGCAGTTTATTTAAATTACTTGTACCAAATGTTTAAATATCACGAGGCCTTTACTTTATACAAAGGGGGGGGATATTTTTCAAGAAAAGGATTTATTAAGATTGTTGAAGAGTGCACGAATTTGCATGTTTTCTTATTTCGGATGACTGCTTATTTAGTTCTTAATAACCACTTAACTATCTTTAAACTTTATTAACACTTTTTCATAATTTCAAATAATAAATAAGCCATAATAATTTAAAACATGCGTCAACTACACATATTTATTTTTGAGTTAGATAAGAGTAATCATAAACGGCGTATCGATTGAATTCTAATTTTTCAGGAAAACAAATACCATCATTTATTAATATACTTTTATTCATTTTTGATAAATTAGTTTTTGATTAAACAAAACTACATACCTTACTGCTAGATATTCTTGAATTGTGAATATTAGTCCCATAATTACCTACATTCATTTGCAGATTTAAAGTTTAGGGGGCGCGTCTCATTGAATCGTTTCGGATCTCTTTAGTGGAGAATTCTAGAATGAATTGCATGAATCATTTTAGATTTTTGTAACTTTGCCAACAAACTTATCTTTTTGCTTTTTCAAGAGGCTCATTTTTTTTCTTCGGTCGATTCTTATATCCGGATTCTATTTATTGTTTGTGGAGTAGAAAAGTATTAAAACTAACATTAATATACATTGTAACTTTTTTAATACCATTATAAAAATTATAAATGAGCACATAGAAAATGTACCGTGAAATGACCTTTTGACTGATACATAAATAGAGCGAACATCAAACTTTTTTTTTTAAAGAAAAGGTTGTAGCGTAAAATTTTTAGACTTGGCGATATTTATATGGACTATTGTATTTATAGATCAACACAAAAACGGTTTCTGTTTTCTGAATGGGAAGCGAAATTTTACGTGATATATCTATACTCATACATGTAAAAATACCA
Organism: Nephila pilipes; assembly: GCA_019974015.1. Lineage (NCBI taxonomy): Eukaryota > Metazoa > Arthropoda > Arachnida > Araneae > Nephilidae > Nephila > Nephila pilipes. The sequence goes on along the minus strand of BMAW01060325.1, from coordinate 1,043,749 downwards.
CAGATAATCATTAATACAATAAGAATGAAATATTTCCTTTTATTATTAAATGTATTATAAAATTGTTTAAATTTTGCACTAATGCGATTATTTTCTTTGAGATAATATTTTATTGCAATGGAGTTCGAAATTAGGACTTCATATTAGTAAAGTAATTTGCAAATGGTCATCTATTAAAGATGATTTCTGCATCGTGATTTCACGTACTTTATTTGTTGAAATGTCCTTTCTCTTGGGTAAGTACTCTCAATTACAGATATGGAATTTGATTTGTTTTTAATATTTTTCATGTAAAAACAATTTTAAATCGTGGGTCAGATTAAAAATAGATGGCGGAGGGGATTTGGCTTGCAGGTACGTAGTTTACCTATCTTGTCATAGACAATAATAGCAACTTGAGAAATATTATATTACAACTGAATGATGTATAAAACAATGTACGCACAAAATTTTCAAATGTACATTTTAGAACTATCTATTAATGCTTAAAATTATATAAATGCGTATGCATCATTTCATGTGCGCAAATTTTTGGATTTTACGAAAAAAAAGTATCTGAAATTTGTTACCCGCAAAGCTTATGAATATCGTTTTGAGAAGGGGTAGTCAGCGATATCTAGATCCCCTTTCATTTTATATTAGTTTGATTACATATTGTGAACCTCTACGGTTATGTTGCGGACATGAAGTTACCATATTGGCACCGTGAACATGATCGTTTTCTGCCATGTTATTTAAGCTAAGTGTTTGAATCACCTTATTTTCTTTTCTTTAATTTTGTTTTATTTATGTGGCGAATATACAACTATCCAAGCAGATAATTTCAATTGGATATGAAAACGGAATTGAGAGAAATTTTGAGTTAAGTCTATTATTTAGAGCTAAAAACATATTCTAAATATTAGTCTATATGGTATGGAACAACCATTGATGCCTTGTTTTACAACTCATGATTTAAAATGTTGTGGTGCTTATGAAATGACATTTGGTTCTCAAGTTTCTTTGTATGAAAGGTTTTAAAATCATATATTCCCTCACGCGCATATATTTAAATGAATAACTTGTAAAAGAAACACATAACTTTATAGTTAAACTGTTGATTTGTCTAGCCGATTACAGTGTATTAAATTTTACTTTATTCTCAATTAAAAAAGCATTTCTCTTAACGGAATTTGTCACTTTTTAAAAATATTTCTTCGTTTTTTTTTTTTTTTCTTCATGCTTTTTTATGTTTTGGCATGGAATTATTTAGCTTCCTAACTGTTCCTTTGTAATCATGATTATATATATCCGCCCCTGCATGGATTTAAAATTTATTTAATATATTTTATATCTATTGCGTATTGTTCTAATATTCTTAGATTCAGTACCATAACTGAGACATCCTCTTTAAATATTAAAAAGTAATAAATAATTTCGTACATAATTTTTCCTTTTAGCACGAAACAAAAATCACTTTAGTAAGATTGCCATAAAATCGATTCTGCAACATTAATAAATGTACCGTCGTTAATTACTAGTAATTAATAAACGCAATAATTACAATATCAGATCTATGACGTATATAATATGGCATCCGCTGTCAATGAAATAAAACCATCAACTTCGGTTTACTCGAGAAAAAGAAAACTTCTAGTGACTGAACCAGACACACCTGGGTTTGAAAACGAATGAATGGGTAAAAAAATGGTGAAGAGGTTTGTGAAAATCTTCCCAAAACTCTTCACCAAAGTGGTGAAAACGGCAAGACATTGAGTTGTAACTAGAAGCAGATGAAGAGGACCCAGGCTATCATATATGAACAAATGAGGGAGGCCGTTTTGAAAGTGAGCAGAAAACTCTAGAGGAGCTAAAAAAGACCTCGAAGAAGCAGTCTACAATCTGAAGCCGAAGCTTAGTGAAAGTGAATATCTCTTGAATATTATGATTAAATGCGTTCAATATAACAAAAATGAAATCATTTCTGCGTATTACAAACATTTGAGGCATTTGCGTTTGTTAATTATTCAAGAAAATTAACGCTAAAAGAAAACTAACGCAAGACCAGGCTTTTCTTCAACTCAGTGAACGTGTCATGTGTGGCGAATTAAAAGAGCTTGGACCGTCATGTTCTAAGTAGTTTTTTCCGACCTAATACAATACATGTAATGCATCGATTTGAATTATTTCATAAGCAATTGAAAAATTATTTACCATTTTGGTTTGTCTTATTTCAAAACACATGCTCTTTTTCTGTACTGAGTGTTTAGCTATGTACCTTAGCTCATTTATAGGTTGTTTTGTTTCATCTGAATTAATGAGGTTAACTGTTTTTACTATTATACTTATGTATATGTATATGTGTGTGCGCGCGTGTGTATGTATAGTAACGGACCAAGAAGAATCGCGAGGAATGGGGGGGGGGACAACGTCACGTTTCGTTTGTGTAACATGCCCTCGCACCATCTTTTCGCTGATTATCAAACATCAAATCACCTTAAAAGCACGGATTTTAATATGCTATCCCTCAATAAAGTAAGATTTTGACGTCGAAAAACTAGAAATATATAAATTGAACTTGCACAGCAGATATATCGGCTAGATACTCATACAATATGGTTGGGATTTCTTTTTCAGATGTTATCTTGTCTGTGCGTGAAATAATAACGGGGGGGGGAGGATATGATGTGCCCCGCTGTATATATATATATATATATATAAAGATAATTGATTATAATTTAATCAAACTCTTCTTCCCATTTAATCTTTGTTTTCTTAGCCTACATATTTGCATATGGCGTTCAATACTTATTATTTTCTCAGCGTAGATCACCCAATCCTAAGGTTCCAATTCCGTTTCTATTCCTTTTTTGGTCATAGACTTACTAATTCACGCTTTATCTTTAATACGAAACCTTAAGTAAAGAAAGTTGACTTAGATCTCTATATAATCCAACCTCTAAATTACTTTTATATGGCGTTGGCTTACACTGCTTGTGGATCTACCAATGTTAAGGACTTTGATCACGAACAAAAAGGCATTATCGTATGGAGTCCACAGCATTATTCTGAATCGTCAATATATATATATATATAT
>BMAW01060325.1:933925-1031625 GCA_019974015.1 Nephila pilipes | reverse complement strand
CTATCTTTGAAGTCGACTGAATTCAAGAATACAGTTAAATACTAAAAGCGATTCACTTCAATTCTTTGCGTATTTTCATAAACAAATTTTGAGAAATGTATGTGGATTCACTAAAAGATGTAAAAGCAATAGAACATGTAACGCTCCATTAGTACTTCCATTCTTAATTAGTCATAAAATAACAGTCTAATGAATATAAAAATCACACACAGAGGATGACTTAGTTTTTTATTATCTACAAATAATTAATATTTAATCTCCAACCTACTTTATCTGTGGTAATAATCCCTATGCGCACATGACCTAACGTTTAAATAATGTCTGTTAAAACATCTCGAAAAAGTCCTCAAAATTTTAGTTGAAGGGCAAAGCGGGGTTAAAGCCCACGCTATAAACAGATTAAAATAACCTACAAAATGAACTAACCAAAAGTAAAAGTGACTTTTACTACGAATCAATGGAAAAAATTTCTTATGTAGGTTGTGTCAATTTTATAGTAATGCTTAATTTATTGCAAATGTGACAAAGCATTCATTATTACTTATTTTATATCGCTATCACACTAATCCTTTTTATCACATTTTTGTCGTTTTAAATTAAAGGTATCTTTGAAAAAGTTATTTTAATTGATAAAAATTGAATAAAAATCTCTGTTATTAAAATAATATTTTATTGAATTTTTCTTGTTTGTTTCTTTTATATAAGTTAAAGCTTTAGATTTAAAGTTAAAGTTAAGCTTTTTCTTCGTGAATAATAACTAGAATAATATATAACAGCAATAAGTTATGAGGATACTTCATTTTTTGGATACACGAATGCATCATTCTCAGAGGATACTTAAAATTGAAAAGGATATTATTAATAAAATGTCAAATGTTCCCCCGTAAAGCATACCGATGACGTAAATTGTCACCATTATCGCTGATTTAATCAAGAGTGACCGAATTAATCACTAAGATCATTAAATTCATCAGCGTTACGAATTTATCTTCGTGATCACTAAATTTATTTGGGATGTCAGATATATCTAGAGCTCCTCTAAATTAATTGTGATTGTTATATTTATCACCGAAATCATTTATTTCATTAATATTATCAAATTTATTACCGTCAGTACTATAATTTAATTATAAGAACACCACCTGGGCTAAAAATTTAAGTATTTAATTAAGGATTTGCAAATATTGTTCCGTATCAATACGAATTAAATTGTTTTCTTTTTCGCTAGCTTTTTAGATGGATCTTTTATTTACTGTGTACAATTTTCTGGGTGTTGTATTATTTTTACAATGACGCTTGCAGAAATGTGCTAAAGCTATAAATCAAATTATACAACATGACATTTTTTTTTTCTTTCGCGAATGTAAATAAATTTCTTCATAAGCTATTTCACTGTAAGTTTTATAAATGTGTATGAAATATTTTGAAACTCTTGACACTTTTAGAGTGCAATTTTAGTTTTGATAGTGCGTTTGTGAAAACACATGATCATTTTGTGACGCAATAAAAATATTGTATTGGATGAATTTATTGTTTCATGGTTTTGTCTCTAGAAAATGAAGTATGGCGAAATTAATGAGGATAACGAAGACATTTTGATATCACCTGTCTGAACTAGATGAAACAGGAACGATGATTGACGTTATTTTTATTTGAGAGACATCTGGCCTGTTACGAAACCATTTCTGATTGTTTCTGATTAATTTTTACACGTATGAAAGTTTCGAATTTGTATTAGCCACCCGAGGGACTATTATTTTAGGTGGGACGTTTTGGCATACCAGATCACTTTTTTTCAATTTTTTTTATTGTTTGCTTCACATTTAATTACATTTAGCTTAAATATATTAAATTTAATATTTTATCGTTTGCTTTAATTTTTATTACATGTATCTGATATAATATTCAATTCAAAAATTATCATTTGCTTTAATTTAAGTTACATGTAATTGATATAATATTCAATTTAATAGTTTATCGTTTGCTTTAATTTTGATTACATATTTCTGATAAAATATTCAATTTAATAATTTATTGTTTGCTTCAATTTTAATTACATTTAGCTTAAATATATTCAATTTAATAATTTATTGTTTCCTTTAATTTTAATATCGAAAAAGTTTACTATTGTATATTTCTCTATATTTCATCGTTTACTTTAATTCTTATATTTACTTGAGTATTTTAATAGTAATTATAAAGATAGCGAAACTTGGGTGGCGAAATCGGTTCTTTGCAAAATTTTTCCTAGAACTTTTTCAAATTTTAACTATTTAAATTTTTTTTTATTTTATTCGTTTTTTCAAAGATTTTCATTGTAACGCCCCATTATTACACCCTTGTGCTGTCATTTTTAACGTTATTTAAAATAGTCATTAATTAATAGTCCAATGTATAGAAAGTCTTTCAATAATGATAACAAAATTATTTTATTCAGATCGATGAATTAATGAAAATTCAATCCCTATACTCCTATATCTGTGGCAACGGTTATTATACGCTCGCGATCTTAAGTTTATTGTAATAACTGAGTATTTATCTTGCCGAATCAATCGAATTTGAGTCCTTAATAGATTTCGAGCCGTTGATTCTTTGTAAATGCTCTGTACGTTATCTACTAAACCTCTTTACTGATCGCAGGATGAGACTGATGTCTCACATTGATAACCTCAGCTCACAATCTCTCTACCATTAACTGAAATTATTAATCCTTGTATTAAACGCTTTACTGCTGATATATGTACCTACTCATTACACTTCAATAATTCTAATATTATCTACAAAAATCACATTTCATGTTGGGATTTTTTTTTTTCCTTCGATCAACGTACCATTAAAAATCTCCAAAGTGTTTATTGAGAGGGGAAATGAGAAGCCCATGTTATATTATGATTTAAAAAAAAATGATTTTTTTTAAAGATTGATATTCGCTGCGGGGAGTGAAGGACACTGGAAAACGCTGGTGTAGTAATATTGAGAAGATCAATTTTTATTTTTGTTAACATTTTCTGAGCCAACTAATATTTAGCTTGTGCAAAACCGCTACACTTCTTCATGAGGACACCAATCGACAGGACACTTTTAGTATTGGAAAGAGTGAGAGAATAAATTGTTTTTAAAATTGCATGGAGTAGGACTATTGATGTCGGACCTCATAATTTTAACGACAGTCAAGTGACGAAGACGACACCTGAGTTTGCACCCCATTCTCCAAACTTCTTTATCATGTTAATGGGAATAATTTGAGCCTCGGCAGATCTAATATGCACCAAGTCCCTGTATACACAATAATGTAGGATAAGGAAGGCTTGCAAAAAGGACGGTTTGATTAGGAAGAAGATTTTCATGATTAATGTGCACACTATATTAGTGCAAAAAGGATCTAAGTGACCATCTCAAATCTGATCCATAACTCTAATCCAGTTACAAGTGTTAGTTCCTGAATAGAATCCAGATTTGATGTTATCGAGATAAATAGGATTTTCAGTTGTAATCCATACTTGAGAACACGAGTTGATAACCACTGCGTATTCATAATAACAGTCACTTTGTGATCATTTCCTATAACAGAATAAAAATAGCTTGATTTTTCGTAATTGACTCTTTCTTCAAAGAACATTTATTGAAGTAAGACGGTTAAGAACTTTACTAGCAAAGTTGAAATGTCACAGTAATATATCCATGTTTGCGTTTTACATTGCTTTGAAATTAGGGTGGGCAAAATAAAATTTTCCCATTAAATAATTCTATTCCTAACACGGAATTGACCCTTATTAATGACCTGGAGAACTGCCCTTAACAGAAAATGGTGGAAACGGCTACAGTTAACGTCGATGTAACAACCGGTTGTTGTCACATGCCTGTTCATGCTCATCTCCCACGTTCTCTGTTCCGAGTTCTTTATTGTGTCATTAAGTTTGTGTTATACACCAGAAAATCCCCAACAGCCGTTTAATATTCTCAAAACTGGTGTTTGATGCACAATGTCTATTTTCTGCATCATAACAGGATCCTTTCACAGATTTGTTTATGCTTACCTTTATGTCTAGACTTAGATCTCCTCACAGAAGATATACAACTGTGTGGATATTTTCAACAAGACGGAGGGACAACCCACACCACATTGGCAACTTTATAACGAGTGCATAAGGTGTTCGGTCAGCAGCGGACAATCATCAGAAACAGTAAAGTTTCTTGGTTACCTCGATCGCCTGATATCTATCCCTATGATTTTTACTGGTGGGGCAAATTGAAGGATCAGATGTACTTCAATAATTCTTATTCACTGGAAGAACTAGAGCTGAACGTTTACACCGTTATTGCTTCCATTCCTCAAGCAGAGTTGTTACGCGTGTCTCACGATTTGATAAACGGAGCACAGTGCTGCATTAATATCAAAGGTGGCCATTTAGAGAAATTTATGTGATAGGCAGTTTTCCTGTTCATTAACAAGGATCGATTCCGTGTTAGTTGTATAAATATTTTCCAGATTAGTTTTATATTGCCCACCCTGTAGTATGCAATCTAAGTAGATTTGGACGACAAGCTCCGAGTCCATTAAGTGATTTATAGTTCTAATTAATGTTGTACTAGAACAGCTTGATGGCCCTGTAGCCGAATAGTCATGATTGCGAGCTCATGGTCGGTGTCGTTTCCGTCGAGTTATGGGCGTCCTGATGCCATTGAAGATCCGTCGTGTGGCGGTGCTGATGCACATTAAATTTGTTGATGCTCAGTGTCGTCACACAGGATGTTGTGGAAGTTTGGAGAGTGAGGAATCAGCTCGGTGTCGTCCTCGTCACTAGCTCGAAGTTCAAAATATCAGTCTTTTAGGCATTAAACATTTAGCCACAGTGTTGCTTCTGAGTACGATGTTGATAAGCAATCAATCAATGGAACAAAATGAGGGGAATTGGTGACGGGCCTCGTAATTTTGAGCCTCGGTCTAGTGTCTAGGATTATTCTTCAGATGCCACTTTCATCTTCTAATTTCTAGATAATGCGATAACTCTGAGGTTTAATTCCATTTAACGAGCTTCAACCGTTATTTTCCCACACAACAGCTTTGTTCGAAACAGGACTTAATTTGAACGTCGCAAATTATGCGGCGCGCGGCCTTGACCATTGGGTTACAGGAACTTCTACGTTATCAAAGTAAATGCTAAAACAGAAATCATTTTCACGGCTCAAAAATTATTAATGTAGAAGAACGTGAAGTTGGTTCCAAACGCCGACGATGCGGAACTATAAAACCGAACGAGAAGCGAATTTATTGTTTGATTTTTACCGTCACCATTCCAGAATACTCCTTTGCGATAATAAACAATGTTTTCGGAAGGGAAAAAAACTAGGCACAAAATCACCGCGGAACCATTAAAAGACAAAAGAAGCGAAAGCGCTAAATGACCATGAACGCGCTACCTACCTGCGTTTCCGGAAGCTTCAGGGATGATGGCGCTCCTTAACGACGTGGAAACAGGAAGTGATGTCGGTTTCGAGTTAATTGCCTGTTTCTGAGATCGCATCCTTTGATCGGAATGATTACACTGATCGTGTATTGATAGGAAAGAGCATAAAGAAGGAAATGGCGCAGATGATGTTAAGAGTTGCAAAAGAAAGTGCATGTGTGCTTAGAAGTCTCTGGAATGACTGTTTAGTAAGAAAGTTTCTGATTAAGAATCAAAAGGTGACGCAAGTACATGTTCTGGAATGAACGAACCGTGGTTTTATGACATTCTGATATACTAAAATGACTATTTTTTTCCTTCCTATGGCATAAATGCTTTTTTTAAGAAGAAAGAGCTGTCAAACGTTCTTCAAGAGTAAGATGTTTTGTGCTGCAGAAAAAAGGGCCTTTTCATTCTTTTTTTTGTCTGAAACGTTGTCAATCCTTAGGGCTCGAGATCGATTATTTTAATATATACCAACAAATCGAGTATGTTTAGTAAATCATTACCGTGCGTACATTAAAATTGCCGCCTGAATCCAAATGAAAACAGAAATGAAGATTGAAGTTATAATTCTTTACTACTGGATTCGTTTTTACTATCTTTCGTTGTATCAAGTTTTTCAAATCAGTCCTTTGAGTGCAGTAGAAGCGTTCCTAGGCCTTGTTAAACAATGTGATGTTTGTCTGTGTCTTTCAACGATTTGTCTATTGAAACATCTAACTGGACAATTTTTTTTACTTCCAGAAAAAAGGCAATTTGTGGTGTTCCGTCAATTCGCTTTTCCTTTTCAGTCGTATTACGTTGATCATATGGTTTTCTTTTTATTTGAAAATCTTCTTTCTGTTGAATGACCAATCGTTTTACTAATTTGATGAGATTTAAGAGTAGTTTATGTTTTTATTTACATATTTTTGTACAGAACATAAGAATTAACTGCACTAATCTCCATTCCCCAAAATGCCAATTGGCAACAATTTGCGACAATCATGGCGATTTTTCACGGGGGCTGTAAACTTACGTACGTATCTATATTCCGATTGCTTTCGTCGAATCGTGCGTTCGAGCCCTGATGCCACTGAAGACCCGACGTGTAGCAGGGCTGATGCACTAAAATCTGTTGCGGTCCCATGTCTCCCGTTGGCGTGGTATGAAAGTTTGGAGAGGGAGATTCCAATTCAAGCAATTGACACTTGACCAAGATTCAAAATTTCGAGTTCCGTTGCCAATTAACCCTCATGTTTCTTCTCAGGGAGACGTCAATAAACAATCACATCAAATCACATATTTTCTGAGAGACTTTGTACCTGTCGATGTAACGGAGTCTTCAAATTTCCATAGCATTTAAATCGCTAGGCTCTGCAGTCTTGCATTTTCTACACGTCCCCTTAGTGAAGTATTTCGAACGTTAACAGTAAATATTTCGTTATTACTGTTATATATGCCATTCCTGATTTAAATTTGGCTAGGAAATAGAAATTGAAAACTTTTAGCTGTCGAAATGTATCGGAAATTGAATAAATTTTACAAATACGTAAGGAATGAAGGCAAATGGAATAAAATATGTTGTACGAACTAAAATGCGTAAATGAAAATAAACATTCTTGTATTACCTGTCAGTAAAGAACGGCCACTCGAAACATATTGCATAGCTTTCGTTTTCATCCATTTAATTTTGTAAGCATAATGACACAGCTGAAAACAATATTTTAATAGAAATAACTGCGTATTAATTTAATTTTTTTTTTCTGTCGTGTTACAAACTCCAAGATTAACTTGAACTCGGGGAATTTTTTTTCCCAATTACAAGTGAGTTACGGAAACAGTTATAGCAAACGACTTATTGAAACAATGTATTATTTTTTTTTTACCACCGAATGATTTATAATGTAAATAGGAAGTTCATCCACCAAAATGTGTTTTAAAGTATTAATGTGTAATTAATTTTTAAGGTAAGTTAATAGCCATACCCTCTATACTTGAATTATGAGTCTCAACATATGATGTAATACGTATCAAACTGAATAAATTGGGTTCAATTAAATGAAATGTCAAAAAATTTGTTTTGAAATGTGAATATATTACATACACTTACGGAATTGAAGAAATCCAGTAAATATATGCTCCCCCCCGAAAAAATCGTTATATTCTTTAACTTGTAATATTTGTTTTGGAAATATTTCTCAAATTTTTTAAAGATATCCGACTACGTAAATATGATCCGTTTTTCATCAAAAATTGCGTTTTCATTTTATATCAGTTTTCAATAGTGTATATTTTTGGTTTTACGACGAAACTGTTGTAATTTTGTTTCTGTGAAGATAGAAATGAAAATATTAAGTAGTTCAATAAATAAACTAAAAATAAATATAAATACTTGCAAATTGTTATTAAATAAAATGAAAATTATTAAATAAAATTTACGCTTTTGTAAGATCACATGGAATTATTTAAGGCTTAATGAACCAGAATTTAATTGTGGCTGAATTTAAATGGAATTAATCCTGTAAATTGGTGTAAATCTCACTGGAAATCCATAAACATCTCAAGAAATCTCTTATACGAAAGAAAAAAAAATTGGTTCGTTCGATTTTTTTTTTTCCCTCGAACTCCTTGAGAGCTAATGGCGATGCCAAAAGATGCATTATGTTCTATATATTTTCTTTTGAATTAATATTAATCTATCTCCTAAAAATTGTACAATTATATCCAAAGGTATTAAAACAATTTAAAATCATTCAAATAATACAGTTATTTTTTAATATTATTTCTACTTTGCATATGGTAATAATGAGACTACTTTCAAACAGAAGTTACTGTCGAATTTTTTTTTCTCAAACAATCGTTAAATAAATTAAAGATTTTTGTTTTATTGTTTTCACTTTTTTTAAATTAATTTTTTTTAATTTGCTATGTGCCTTTTGGTTGCAACAAATATAAATACTCGTAGATATGACAGATGCAACGCAGAGATGGTAGTGATTTTCTCTAATAGCGTACTTCAGGATAAAAAAAAATGTTTACTTCATTACAAATATATTCTAATTGCTCATCATTAACGTAATATATATATCATAAAAGTCAAGTAGTAATACTAAGAAATGTTTTGATTAGTAGTCAGAAAATGAAACATTTGGATTATGGTTCTTTGAAAGATCATTGTTTCTTTTTCTCACATTACAAGATTAAATATGTTTTTGTAAGAAATTTTTTATCGTATTATTATATTGAATGAATCTGATTGATTGTAAATTTGATAAAAACTAGCATAATTTTCATGTTACGTAATGTTTTTCACATATACAATAACCTAATAATTCTAGTGTTAATTGATAAACAAATGGATTTCAGAATAACGTCAAGTTAAAATTGTATTTTATGTATCAGATGTTCTGAAAAGTTTTGATATTTTCCGTCGTCTATTATGAGCTTTTCTAGTAGGATGAACTTTTGCTAGTAGGATGGTAATTTAATAAAAAAAAAATTGAAAAATGCTTTGTCTTTTAGAGGCAAAAAACTCTAGTAGTGTTTGGTTGACATCTGCATCATTTTTGAATTTTTTTTTCCTTTCAAAACATTTTGCTGGGGGATAAAAGGGTTATAATCATAGGATGCTAAGCCTTGGAAGTAATTTGGATGTGGCAGAATTTCCCATCCTGGCTCTGAGATTTTATGAAGAATCTCCAAAGCAATATGTGGTTTGCCATTTTCTTGATGCAATAAGATGTACTTATTGTTGGACATCACCGGCCTCTTTTCTTTGAGTGCTTTGTTTAAATTATCAATTTGCTGACAGTATCTCTACGAATTTAGCCTTTTGTTGGGTTTAAAAGTTCGTATTGTGTTGTTCTTGGATGTTCCGTTTCGTACACAGCATTCTCTAATTCAGGTTCACAGGTGGAGGGGGTAGGTTGTCTGAGTTCACAATGGGCTATTTTCCGTACGATGTTTTCGCAGGTAGTTCATTTGCTACCATCAGATATCATCCGGTCCCAAAAAGGTTCGCTTTTGTTCTGAGCACACACAGATGTGCTTATGACAACTCTATTGAGGCAATGTTTCTCAATTAACTCATGGGGCACTCATGTGAAATATTTATAGACCAATCGTAGCAACTACGGAATTTATATTGTTCCGTATTATATGATACAATAAATATCATTAAATGTATGAAAAATGAATTATTTTCCTTCATTTCACAAACGGGCAAAACTTTCCGACAGGCCTAATATTGGCTATCATCAATATTCCAGATCTAGTTCCAAGGCTGGAATTTGAGGACATTTTTTCAGTTTTGAATATTTACTTGATGTGTATCATGAACTTAGATGAATTTACAGAGATATGCGTATGGAACAGCGTAACGTTCCATAAACAAATCCAATATTTCAAGAATGTCAAAAATTCTTATGAATCAAATGTTTATTTCATTAAACGCAATCACTGTAAAATAAATCACATTGTTTAGATACGGACAGGCTGTTATGAACACGGAAATGACAAAATTCCATCGTAATTTTTAAGCCTAACATATCGTGTAAGAAATTCCAAAACTTGCTACAGAAACGTTTCTGACGTAACTGATGCCAATATTTGCGATATTCTGGCAAAAAAATGTGCTTATATTTAAGGCTTCAATGAATTGGAAAGTTTGCTCATCGTAAAATTAGAAATTTTGTAATCAAAAGAATGCGTTTTGCAAGAATGTTTTCGAACGCCGAAGAAAAAAAAATGAAGGTCGTTCAATACGAGAATTCGGAAATGTAACAGTGTGTCATTTCGAACTGTGTTCTTCTTGATCTATTTTAGATAAATTTTGGTGTTCAGGTATGGCAATCGAAATTTCAGTGGAGCGGAAAATCGTCTGCTTTGGAATCCTCTTTTTATTATTTTTCTTTTGCGTTATTCATGTTAAAGAGAAATTTCTGAGTTTAATTACGCCTGGAACTTAAATCTATTACAATCACAGTATTTTTTTTCCCTTTCAGAATGTTTTCAATACATTATTTCTCCAAGTGTGTGTGTTTCAAACTGATTGTTGCGTTCTTTTGACAAAAAACTAATACAGTTCGGAAGTGCAAAATTATCCGCTTTTTTTCTTAAATTATAATACTTAAGCTATTGTGATTGTATTATCTACCTCAATTATATAATAATAATGTATACAATTATAATACTTGATCTTCCTCGTATGAGAGAAGCTCACTAAATAATTCCAAGTATAAAAAGTATAGTATTTTATTAAATGAATACTTGACATAATCATTTCGGGGACTTAGTACCTTTGCACTTTCAAAAATTCGATTTTTCAAATTTGTTTTCAAAAAATAGTGTTGAATGTTAGGAGCATTTTAAAGCAAACCTCGTCAAAATCCGACAATTATTACGCCCTGTGCAACAAAAAATGTAAATGTCTAAAGTGGCTTGTTCTATGTAATGCAATGTAAACAAATATCTTTTTCTCAGTTTGTTATTTTCACAATTTCCCACAGGATTAAAAAAAAAGTTTTGCATGCAGAGCTTTAAAATTTTACATGAGTGTTGTACTTGCAGATCTTTATTCTGTGAACCTCAATTTTGTTAATGGAATGATTAGATTTTATTTTATAACATGATACATGAAAAAAAAAAGTAGCTTAACATAAACTTGATAACTTTTTTAATTTTTCAATTTTTTTAACGTAAGATAAATTTAAAATTTGAGGTTTACAGAATAAGGTCATTATTTAGCTTTAATTTGGTATAAGAATTATGGTTCTACTGTACATCTTTCTAATGTTATCTTGCGGGTAACGTAAGGTAAGCTAATTTATTTTTTAAAATTTTGTACGCATATTTCATATTGTATAAGAAAATATATTAATTTAATAGCAAAACTTGACCCAATATTTTAAACTATACACTTTATTACATAAACTGGCCAAGTTTCATATTGAAATGAGCAACAATTGTTGATTTATGAAGAATCGAAAAAAGTTTGTCAAAATGTTCTACTTTTGATTTCGAAAGGTACTAAGTCCCCTTATTAATTTTAAAAGATTGAATGAAATGGATAAAAACGTTCAAATTTTTGCAACTAAATTGAATCCAATGAAAAAGCTTAAGACTTCATATGTTTGTAACTATTTTACTCACAGCTAAATTTTATTTTTTAGCATTAGAACATTAATTGACTATTATAATTATTTTTTCTGAATTATGTGACATATTGTTTGTTCTGATTGAATTTGAATCGAATAACAATCTAATAAAAAGTATCTAGGGGAGTTTAATTGACTTTTGTTAAAATATGGAAACTCATTTTTTTAAAAAAAAAAAATCAAGCTGTTTGTAAATAATAAAGTTGCAAGTTTATAATTTTTTTGTGACAGGCATATGCAATATTTAAAGATTTTTGAAATAAACAAACTCTAAAAAATATTATAAAAATTAAAATACTTTCATCAAAATTTATATTTCTTAAGAAGAAAGTTGAAAAACAAACATTTTTATTTAATAAATATGTACTAAATATTAAAAAAATAATAATTCGTACATATTTTTACATTATTCAATACATTAATTTTTCAATACATTAATTTTGTCCAAGCAGTGTTACGCGTGTGATCGACAAGACTAATAATGGAACTGTTTGATTTATTTTATTGCTTATTATATCTTACATAAATTGATTATAAAATACCGTAGTAAATTTTGAAATATCTTAAAGTCCCTAGGTCCACCAAAGAGTGATAGAAATCTTAATTTTGTGTTAGTTAAACTGTATTTCTGCAAGATGTGTTACAAGACACATTAAAAGAATTTTACTTAAAATTGTTTTCCAAATTTAATTTAAAAAAAAAAAAAAAAAAAAAAAAATTAGCGATATCTTTTTCACTAAAATTTTTTTGAAAAAAATCAAAGATTTCGCAAAGGAGTACAGATGCTTCTCAAAAAAGAAAACAATGGTATCCATGGAGAAATAGTGCTGAAAATTATATAACACGAGAAATTAACAATGTTAGCATGGAATTCTTCTATTATCAGAAATATAATTTGTTCTCTCTATTACAAATGTCTTGGTAATGGATTTTTTTACAACAGACAGAATTTTAGTGCAACGAAAATGGATAATCAGGAAAATTAATGTAAGGTAGGTGTTCTTTCACCACAGCTAGAAAATTAAACTCAATTCTTTTTCAGATTTCTGTTCAATAGTGAGTTTTTCATATTATTGCTGACTCTAAAATGGTTTTCCAAATTTCTTGTTCTTTCGTAAAGAATAAATGCACAAATATGAAATCTGCCTTTATCTGTCTTGATAATTATAAAATCATTTTATTATTTTTCTATCATCATTATTATCATTCAAATAGTTTTTATTTTATTAATATTACCGCATGATACTCATTGCTGGACTTCTAGCAGAAAACACTAAACATTTTGACGATGGATTTCGTAATTCTTAACCTCGGTCTAGTGATGAGGACTACACCCGAGCCCTCTCCAAACTTCCACACCACGCCTAAGGGAGGCATGAAACCTCGACAAACTTGACTTACATCAGCTTCTCTACTTGGCGGATCTTTAATGACTTCAGGACTCGAGCCCAAGACTCAATGGAAACAACGTCGGCCTCGAGTTTGTGATCATGACCGCTAGGATACCGCGGTAACAAGTAAAACTTTCAAGTTGAGAGTTAAGTGACCTAGTTTAAGCAAAATATGTCGTCGCCAACATGTTAAATCATGGTCGATGGACGAGGACGGTACTACGCAGCAGATCCTCCTCACACAATTATTCCGCCCACAATTATGTTTTTGATTATCCGCGGAACAATTGTGTAGGGGGGAGGATTTCCAAGAATTTTGTGTGGGGAGGGAGGACATTCAAGATTCGAACCGAGACTTTACTTTAACATCGCAGCCACACAAATTTTGTGACTATTGTAACACTCCGATATTACTTCCTTCTTTTTCAGTTCTTAGTCAGTATTTAAAGAGCCACTAAGAATTTAATCCAGTCAGTAACTCATCTTGAATTAATTAGGATCCGGAAGTGATCAAAACACACGATATTTATAATCAAGCTCATAATAATTCACATCTGAATCAAAGATTAGTATTACAGCTAGGTATTTAACTGATACTAGTCAATCGGGCTCGAGTTCTTAGTAGAACCTTAAACGAGGATCCGACTCGCTGACTCTTGGAATATCCTAATTATTTTCGTTCATCTCTTTGGTCTGCAAAGACACGATTCCGATGTCTCTCTCTCTTCGCTGACAACTCTTGCTAATTCTCTTCACCACCAACCTCAATTCGAAATTCTTCGCTGCTTATGTATGAATTTCTTCAGTCTTCCTCATTTCATTTATCCTACTCTAATCTACATAAGTCACGTTTCATTCACTGGGTAAAATTGTCAACTCAAACAACATCATATCAAAATCCCAAAATATTAGTTGAATGGATTAACGCAATAGAAACCGCTACAACTTTATGATTTGTTGCACGGTTTTCACAATTTTTGTTGTGGCTTGAAGCTGCAGAGGTTCTCTATGTAATTTACGAAACATTTTTTGACACAATCTTTAACCATTCTATGCGCTTGCGCCAATGTGAGTCTGGTCGGGGACATCCCACCCCGACCTACAGAAAAATTCCGTCGGTTGTTGTCTGTAGCTTTCACCTCATTGTCAGAACGAAAATGAGGTCCCTTAAAATGATCGTTAATTTCAGAGATGATGTGAACGTAGCCAGGTACAAGATCGACGGCAATAAAGCCTTGTTGTTTGAACCTCAACATCATGTGGTCAATCATCTTCAATTATCATTGCATCAACGACATCTAATAAAGAAATGAAGTAACTACATTGTATAGGGAACACATGTAATTTTCCAGTGCAAGAATTTTGTAAATTGGTTGAAAAAAAAATATGGTCATGGAGGCATTACTCTTCCGTCACTTGGTTAAAAATGTGCATATGATTGTTATCGATGAAAATGATTTATTTAATGTTAATTTGATGAATGATGCGATGAACGGTGATCTTGAAATTTATAAGAATTCATCATTTCCGAATCCTTTTTTGCCTTCAGTAAACGAATGAATGAAAAAAATAGCGAAAAAGAGGAGGCATTGTCTGTCATACACTACAATCTAGCCTTTCAAAGAAGGAAATAGTAAAAAAAAACTTCCTCATTCAATCTCTCATCACTTTTTCTTCTGAATATCCCTATCCACTGGCCGCCTTCGTAATAAATAAGAGGTTCGGGCCAATGACTGGATCCAACAAGTTGCCTTCGTAATGTCAAGGGCTCACCAAGTAGGTATTTTACGACCCATTTAAGAAGTCGCTGCATGTGACGTCTTACTGCAACAAGGCCACTGCAATCGGAAATCGTAAATTGCGCCGTTAATTGCGCGCCGTAAATCATGCGTCTACGGGAGAGGCTGTATTTATGGATCCTGGAATTCTTCACCTCGTGCTTTATGGCATTACGCAAGGTGGTTGCGACCATTTATTGCGCCTGGGCCCTATCACTTTCTGTAGAGGCATTTTTTTCCCTCTCTATTTTGTTTTCCGCATCATATTGTAACGGATACTAGATAAACATTGTAAGAATAAGTTGTTCCAGTATAATGTTTCGGTGAAACACTTTTAACGGGCTTAGACATAATCTGTTCGTGTTTGGCTGATTTTTTTTTTGAATGATGCTTTTATAAATATAGTGTTATCCATTGAATATTTTGTTTCATGGGAGTACATGTCAATGAAATAACAGATTCAACAAGCTATGGATTTATTGCTTTTGAAATTCATTTGGTATGTAAATAAATAAGTTAAAATAACTTGTTTACATTGTATGTAGCTTAATAGGCGCGGTAGCCTAGTGGTCATGGTCACGGACTCGCAATCTTCGAGTCGTGAGTTCGAGCCCTGATGCCACATCGAGACGCTAAGTCTTCCCATTGGCGCAAAGGGGAAGTTTGGAGCGGAAGATGTCAGCTCAGGCATTGTTGTCGAGACCTGTCCGAGATTCAAAATTACGAGGTCCGTTGCCAATAGCTCCAACAGATTAAGACGTTAATAAAACAATCACAATCGTACGTAATTTGTCCAATATAAATGAGATCTGTGGTTAAAATTACTTTATGAAGCAAAATTTAACGTGAAACAATTTCTCCTCCTCTGGATTTGATGCAATGTACTTGTTCCATGGCTATTTCCAATTTTCGAAGCATCCTTGGAAGTCCTCGGGAGCTAGGCTCTTCGATCGCTACTTCGTTTCTCGTTTTATTGTCACAACATCCTCCCAATATAGTGCCTTAGCACGATCATTTTACATTAAGAAACAACCAAAAATAACACGGGCTAAGCCTAGTTTTTAGAGAGAATGAGCAAGCTCGGTAATGAAATATCTATCGAGAAATTCACGAACAATCACTGCTGTATGTGAAGGGGCATTGTTGTGATGCAAAAGTGATCCTTCGTCATCACCCAAATTTGGCCGTAGTCAGCGCAAACGATCTTTTAAGCGAAAAAGGACCACCACATAGAATCGTGTGGCTTCGTTAGATTTAGTTCGCAGTGTATATTATTCGAAATGTGATTCGCTGATTTGCGGGAAGAAAAGTTAACACGCGTTCATTGTTTCACCCAACAACAGACCCCTGCTGTTGAACACTCTGGAGTTAAAAGTCGCCCTGGCTTTGAATTATCCCTGCAATCTTCATGGTTCTCACTGAAACACTCAATTCACTTGAAAAGAGTGGTCCCCCCCCCCTTCAGTGCATTATCCCCATGAAACAGTCATCATCATCTTAAAAATTTCTTGAAAATTTTTTCTAAGTTTTAACCTAAAATGTAATATCCAGTTGCATCGCCTGTCGTTTTTTATTTAGATTCACTTGTTCCATCACTAATAAATGTCGTTTACAATTATTAAAGTTCAGTCAAACATTAAATAAATAGACAAATAAAGCTTTAATGTACTTGGGCTCTGACATTTTTAGGGTTGGATTAAAACTTGATTGATTTCGATTAATCTGGATAAAACATACCTATAAAACTTGATTCATATTGAATATATAATCATATGATATAATCATAGTAAAATAATTAAATAAACTCATTAAGGTTTTTTTCTACCATCCATTTTGAATTTGTGAATGTAATGTTAATTCTATGGAACATCTTGAGGCATCAATCTTATTCTTTTGTTGTTAAATAATATATAACTCGAATAGTTACTACACAAAAAAAGAAGGCAAAATTTCTTTTTAAGAAAGCTGTGCATATTCCGGCGTAACGTTTTTTTAAAAAAAAATTCTGAAAATTTTGTGCTCTAGTAACTAGTCTTAATACGATAACTGGTTTAAATTAACCTCGTTTTAGAATAGTGATTTCAAATTTATGGAATTTTTTATTCCCTATAATGAATGATTCTAATTTCTTCGTTATAACTTCTCCTCCCACTATTCTTATTTACATAAGTCACTTTTCATATATTGTAAGAGATTATTAGTTCACTTCCCTAGAGTTAATTGAAAGTTAATACGAGATAGAACCCCGTTATAGTACAAATACAGCATTTTGATATTTCATGAAGCAAAAATATACATATATATTTTTGTATATATTATTTATACGTATTGAAATACCGGTAAAACGATGAAGAATTGCAGTTGAAAACAATAAATAATCACTGGTAGCATTTTGAATCTAAAATTCGTAATTTCCCTGTTAACCAGCTTACTAGTATTACTGCTCTTACCCTAGATCTAGATGAGTACTGTTGTCGATGAATCTCGTAATTTTGAATCACGGATCATTTGAAGAGGACATTATAGTACAAATAAAGCCTTAAGAGGAAGCATTTGCCAATCAGCTTCATTCACCCAACTACTACCTCCACGCAGCTGGAGGATTTTGAGATTCAATGCAATTTAACCACCGCAGAAGATCTCCATTATTCAACATAATGGACTTGAGAGTAATCAGGACAATTGAAGAGAAATCATCCATTCAGTCAGAACTTTGACATGGCCGCCGCGACGTTAATCGTTGACTTGCCACTGTCTTATTTTAAAGCGTTGAATAAGTAGTAAGCAGCACGAATGTAAAAGTTTGTAAAAGAGAGGTGTATGCTCTTGAAGAATTTCTTTTCATTTTTAAAGAGGGTGTATGTTTATTATTGTTTTCATGCATTGGATAGGTTATTTTTCTCTACAAATAAAACGTAATTGTAAACACGAACAATGTTTTTACTCATAGTGGGATTTAAGGACATGTTACTCATTTGACATATGCGTAAAAAGGATGAAGTTGTAACGGAGCTTCACTTTCTATTCTTGCTCCCGCCTACCCGCCTTTGTGATTTCGTGGACGTTATGTTAATCTTATGGAATTTCGACTTTAATTATCACATCTTTACTATTTGATCTGTTTGAATGCAATCAAGTGCATCTGAAAGAGCAAACAAATAATGAATGCTTCTGCGGAATTATTTTCCCCTTCCGATTCTTAAAAATATTTTTGAAAGACCGGAAAACTCTCGAATGAATCATTAAAATAGGGGTACAAATATTTTTAAAAATCGGTGAGCTTATTTAGAAGAGATCTTATTTACTAGAACTTTAGTTTTGGAAAAATAAAATCTTGATATGTATGCTAAATTTCAAGGGGGAAAAAATCACCGATATTCTCTGCATTATTATTTTTTTTTTTAAAAAAAGCATTCTTTTTATTATAGAGGGATTCCCTCATTTTGTTACAAAAAATGGAAGTAATTGGTAAATATCTGTAGAAGGAGTAGTATTTTAAATGTATTCGTGTATTGAAAAAACACAAACTGAATAAAACCATTTTAAGGTTTGAAACTGTGAAAAAAAAATTATAATATGCTTCGATTAATTCAAAATGTTATTTGAAATCATTAGCTATATATTTTCTTCGAAGTAATTGTATTTTAATATAATTTCAAAACAAATTTGTGATAATTGATTACTTTTTTCTATGTTGATTTCACCTAATTAACAAGAAAAAATGGAGGAAAAAGTAAAATAGTGATAAAATGAACAAATCATATTAAATTTTTTTTTGTTTCGTTTAATATCGAAATGCTACATTTGTATGGAAATATGTGATAAATAGGAACACAAATAATAGAATTATTAACATTTGCTGTGTTTGAATTTAAGTTGTATATACATGGACAATACGATTTATGAACAATAAATCTCTTGTAATGAAAGTTGTGATCACTAAAAAGAACATTAAAACACTACACTTATGAATAACTCAAAATAAAATTAGTTTTCAAAAAGTTATTCATAAAAAATAGCGTGAAATTTGGTGACATCTCTGAGAAAGAAGCGTTGTCAAGCCTTAAAATTCGTTTAACTTTTCAGTTTCATTTCTTCCGACTTTCAGTTCAGAACATATAAAAATAATATGTCAATTGAAATGTAACAATTCAAAGAATATTACTAAATACACATTTTAAAAGTTTATTTGTGGGTCAATTTTGGGATACTAAGTCCCCTAAGCAAAAATTCCGTAAAGCAATGCATGTATAATATTTTAAAAAAATTATGTGTACAATTATGTATCCAGCGAATTTTGTTTCGTTCAGACCATCATAGAATACCTTAGCAGTAGATATTTATTATCAAACTCGAATATATTTTCAGCTGAAGGTTCCTTGAAACCAATACGTATAATACTTTTAAAAATGTATGACTTGCTATTACTAAAAATATCAAATGTAAAGGATAAAGAAGTATGTCATAAAATCTCTATACATTCTCTTCACAATATTTTATTTATAAATATATCAAGACCAGCCACAAATGCTTCTATATGTATGAATTTTTCAGTACCATTCCAACCCCAAAACGCGTCTACATATAAATATTTTAAGACATTCTTGCAAAAACACTCATTCAAATATTCATACAATAACTCGAACAAAACATTCGAACGTCGCTCCTTTATTACAGCTATACTTGGAACACATAACGATGTTTGGCATTACTTCCTACGATACTCAACATCCAACTTCTGTCTTTAACAAATCGATAAAATGATCATTACGATGTTTAATATAATAATCGATATCAATCATTTGTGACGCAATGTTCCTTCAAAACCACCTTCTATTAATAGACCGCGTTATAGCTAACCATGGCTGCATAATGAATGAACATACGCCTACACGTAGAGGTTCTGCGATCAATTTCATCGTTAAAGTTATGAGCGAATCAAAGTCAATCAGGAACACGTAAAAGTGCAATGACTACCTAATTGTTAGCAACAGACGTTAAGTTGGGAAGATGATTTATGCAGTTAAATTTCCTAGTGTAAAACATTGCCGTTGTTGGTAGTTAAAATGTAATTTATTGTTAACTGAAGGTCATTATCAATTTTTGGATAGTGGTGTCTCTATACGTGTTGTATCGGCTGGATTATGAATTATGTTTGCTATTGTTGTGTGAGTGCCGGTGATTAAAACTGTCTGGATGTTGTAAAGTTTAGAACACTTCGTTTAATTGTAATGTCTCTGTCTGGTTGATATATTGGAGCTGTCAAGTCTTTCAATGTATAAACTATCGCAGCTCAAAAATAGAAGAGACTAAAATGTAACTAAGTAAACTGTCAACGGGTATGACGATATATATAAATAAAATATTTTGGATAGACTGTTTAAAAGTGAATATAACTTTTCTTGTATCAAAGGTACAAATGAATTACTGTAGAATATGATTATGTCTCTTTTTAATTGGTTTGGTTGGGGAAAATCACCAGCCAAATTTATTTAATTTTTTACATGACATTGGTTTTATTCCGTACAATATACTTTTATTAAAAACAGTTTTATTTTACCTCATAAAATGGAAATTCTTCTGTTTTTGTTTGGCGCAATATATCCTAAAAAGACTCAGGGCCAAAAATAATGAGCAACCATCCAACTTTATGTGTTTTTATAATGGCATAAATGAGATATAATTTTTAACGATGGGTTTCATCGGTTGCCTGGGCCGCGAAGCGACCTTCAATCCCGTATCTAATAATGTGCTAAGTCTCTCGGAATGTTGGAATTTAGGCAGACTGAGGGAAGTGAAGCAAGAGTCGAAGATGATGTACTGCTGTTGATTCTCGAAATTTGGAGAAATGCTGAGAGTTCTATAAATTAATTAAATGCTGTATTTTGATTGGTGAAGTGACTCTTTAGATACCCATTGGGTGTAAAAGATAAATTTTTGGAATTGTAGTCGGAGTAAAAAACATCTATAATTTGAAAATAATTCATGGAAAAATTATGTTATGAAATTGCTGAAAGAAATTGAGTTTGTCCATGAGCTGAACAATGAGCGGAGCATGTTCATTACAAGGATACTTGTATGAATTATCAGGAAAAGTGAAAAGTTTAAAAATTATTTATTTTTCGCATAAAAGTAAAATCGAAGTGAGGTAAAGGGCAATCAGTAAACATGGCCATAGCCTCCTGAACTCCACGGTAGAAATGACGACGTGTAAGGAAACTCGCGTTTCATGCTTTTCATTACAGCGTCATCTAGCGGTTTATCGCTTGCTCTCCGCCTGTGCATTGTATGGTGAAAATTGCTTGTTTAGATGCTTTCCGTCACCCCTTAAATTTTTGCCCAAGAGTTTAGAAACTCCATAATGATAACCCCATTACTCAATACATTCAATCATTAAAAAATTGGCTCTCATAAGTTCGAAACTTTATCATGTTTTAATTACATTTGATCTCTGGTTAACGTAAAATATGACATTACTCGTATCTCTGAGATCTAAAATCATATTTCACTGGCCAACAAAACGTTCTTTGGACTCTACTCTTTTCTGAAGTCCAGTTTTTTCTCCAGAAAAACCAAAACTTCTTATTTGTAAAACTCTCATTAAGCTGGTCTTAATGTATGGTTTTGAAACTTGTCCTCTAACTAAGAATTGGGAATACAAAATTACAGTTTCTGAGACAAAGATTCCCAGGAGTAATCTGGATGGCATCGAAGAAAACGGCCTTTGGCGAAGGCGTTTACATTCTGAAATTTATAGAATTTTTAATGAGCTTGATATCATTAAATGCATCTAAGTGAAGCGAACGAACCAGACTTCTCATATCGTCAAAGTGAATGAGAAAAATCCAATAAAGAAGATTTTTGTTGCAAATCCTTTTACACCAGTCGGAAAAGAGGAAGACCAAAACTCAGTTGACTTGATTCTGTTGAATCGGATTTTCAGGTGATTGGGGAAATGAACTGGTAGGACTAAGACAAAAAGCAAGCTGTTTTGGAGGAATCTTCAAAAGAAGGCTATGGCCCACCCTGGGCTGTTGAGTCAAATATTCTGATGATGAAAATCGTTGCTATAAAAATTTAGATCTTGTCGAGAATTCTAATTTCGACCTCAGCCGCTTGGAATCATTTCCAAAAACTCTTAAATATCGAGATCTATACAGTATTCGATTAACTACCTTTAGAAGTAATCCATTGTCATATGCCCAAAGAACTTTGGAAGCATACAATAATGTATGTAGAAATATATACTCTATGTTTCTCAAATGAGGGGTTACGACCTGGTACAGGGCTACAAAATAATAATAATAATAATTGCTAGGTCACCCGCCTTAGCTTCATGATATCATAACTCCCAAATCAACAAGAAATATCTCTGTGATGTGTTAGACTTTTTTAATAATTTGTATCTGATCTTACAAGGTAACATTGCTATAGTTTTTAAGATGCAAGCTAAGGTTGTAACCTCTATGAAAAAAAACTCAATTTATGACCTCTTGGGTAACCTGATAATTTCAACTCTTTTAGCAGGCTTATAGAAATACAGAATGAGTACAATGTGAATTCATTACGGATGATATTTCAGCTTCTATTAAGGAACATTTGTTAGGTCCGCAGACTAATCTGAATGGATTTTTTTCCTCTATCAACAGCGACAAAATAATGGACAAGTACCCAGTTTTAGCAGGAAATGGTTGTAAAATTTCTGATGCCTTTTTTCACGACCTATAATTGTGATAACCGAATGTGAAAGAATAGTCCCACTGTAGTTCATGTAATATGTTATATAAGAGGCGACTAAAATGGGTAACTAGCGTCTCTACGTATAGCTGGGCACCCTGCCCTTGGGGATTATATCAGGGGACCTCAAGGGCTTGCCTTCTCTAGGTAGGTACGAATATCATGACCCCCAGTGATCTTTTTCTTCCCAATGGAGTTTACTGTCTATGGTAAATACGGGTATGCGCCCCCGGGATACCCTAACAATCCTTCTCTATTTTCGACTCTCTTTTTTATCAACCAAAATTTTACCTTTTTCTTCTTTTTTCACGCGTCTAGATCAAAGTTTTACATTTTACTAGCTTTACATTTATTCACTTACTTTGTTTGGCACAGCATGGCCACATCTGGCTCTTGCGCCGTAAGACTTCACCATCACTCACTCATGACTGAAAAGTGTAAAGCCGGACTTTCAACAATAGTTTTCTTAACAAATGAATATAGAAATCAAACGAAGTAAGTTACTGTCTTACTTCCTGTCTTACTATACCTTCAAATACTAAGTTTTTAGTTAGCAAGAATCAGCTTCACACTTCTCATTAATTATTTGATTTTGAGAAAAATTTCTTTTTTTTTTATTATTTGTGTAATAACTTTATAAGAGTAATTGCCTAAGTATATAAGTATTATGTTGACATATAAATAGTGTTTTATTTTACCTATAAATCTCAGAATAGGCAGTAAACGTTTAGTGAGTAAGAAAAGAAACCTTAAAAGTAACAACGTTACAAGTTAAAAAGTTTGAGAAACATTACTTTAAGTTGCTTCTTCGCTTTATGTTATAAAATAGAATCCAAATTAGGAAAATGTTTTCACCACTATTTCACTGTACGATATTCTGATTTCATAAGCATATAGAGAGAATCACATTTTAATATGTTTCATTCAATTCTATTTATACATATAATTTTTTCCTTGTTCAGTATGTTTCTTTTTCTATATTTTAACGTAGAAAGTTGAAATTCCTGTGAATTTATTGAAATTAACTAATTTTTCAGGTTGAATTTTGTGCACGCACACGCGTTGTGGAATCTGAAAGGGGCTATAATGTGTTACGTAACAAACAAGAGGAAATGCAATTTTTCTTGTGATTTGAGCATAATCAGTATACCCCATAAATAAATTTAGGACTTCAAGGAATATCCCTATATTTCGATGACATTAATTTATAAACTAATGACTTTCTTCTAATTTAATGTGATGTATATTTCCCGTCTGCTTGTCCTCGTTAGAATGACTTAGATGCGATAAAAGTCTACTGGGACATTTGATCTGAAATGTTACGTCATAATTTCTGCTGTGCGTTTCGTCGTGTTGGTACATACCAGTGTTTGTTTTAGGAAAATCGTACAAGTAATTGATCGGGTATAGAGGCCATTGATTCCTTTATGAGATAAAGAAATAGAGGAAGGAGTCCATCGATTACATCTTTTGGATTATGTTGACAAAGCAATACAATTTCGAGAGAGCAGTGTTATTTATCATTCGAAGTACAAAGGCTTAAATCAAGATATGGGCATTTAATTGAAAACGTTATACGAATATATTCCATGCTATATAAATTCAAAAAATATTAGAGAGTAAAAGGACCGTGATTACACAGTTTTCTTACAACGTTTTTATGTATTTCACTTGGTGTCTGTCTGTCTGTCTGTGTGTGTATCAATGTGTCATCAAATTTTTATCGTTAATTTAACCATCTTCCCATCAAGCTAGAGCTCTGAAACTTTGGGAATCGTTCTTACTCGCCTAACAATGCAATATTTAGACAAGTTTTAACTATTATTTCAATAGTTTCTTTTTAATAATGCAGTTTAGCCCAATCACTTGGCGCGGTTTCAAAAATTGCCGAATTTGGTGATTTTTTTTGGCTAAACGTCAGCGAAGTGGACCAGGGTAGCCACATTTGGCAAAATACCACCAAATAATTTTTTTTAATAAACTTTGCCCCATATAAAAACATTATTTTTAAAAACGTTGGTTTTTATCTTGAATTTTTCCTTATATATTATTCCGACCGTATTCTGAATAATAGCACCCGCTGGAAATTATAAGAACGAATTAACTGATATCGAAGCCAAATGGGCACAACTTCTACAGTTACAGTACACATTAATTAAAATGAATCAAAAAATAATCTAAAATCTTTAGATATGGATAGTGGAAACAATATTGAAATACTTAAAACATCAATACTTTTCCATTTCGCCGGCGCAAATCTCTCCAAGCAGACTTTATTGACGACAACACACAGTATACACATATTCTGTTAGGTGTCCGTTGTATCATTTTTGGCGACTTTATCGCCTGCACAGCTGAAATGGAATAGTGCCAAAATATCTTAATAGGATTTTTTGATTTGTTATTAATAATAAGATATGCCTTGGCAAAAAAAAGTCTCAGAAATTGTCGTGATGTTGAGAGCGCGCTTAAGAAGATGACGCTTAAGGGAAAATTTAAAGTGTACGAGTAGTTTTTTCGTTTCAAAAATGGTAACATATCGATTGATGACAAACTTCAATCTGGTTGTCTGTAAAATGCCCGAACAGATGAAAATGTTAAGAAAACTTATAAACTTGAGCTTCAAAATTTGCGAGAATTTTTGGAGCCTGGTTCAAAGAATTTAAACAGAACATTTAGGAATGAGAAAGGTCGCTGGCAAATTTATAACTTTGATTTTGACTGACCCGCGCGCAGAGACAACACATCAGTTTTTGTCCAAAGACAGTATGAACCTCTTGCCCCATGCACCTTATTCACCTGGCCTAGCTGAATGTGAGTTCTTGTTTCCACGCATGAAGAAGGGTGTGAGAGGACATCGATTTTGAGGGGGAAAGGGCGAGACAGTTGTCAGCCATCACTGTAGAAGAGTTCCAAAAATGTTTCCAATAATGGAATCCCGTATTAGATAAATACATTAAATATAATGGACAGTACATTGAAGGGGATAAGGTTGCTTTGTAAAGAAACTGTAAGGCATAGTTTTTAAGATGAAATTACAGTTTTATTTGGGTACTCCTCGTATATTTTATTACGTGATAATAATTCCTTTTCAGTCTTTTGTTACAATTGATACTTTGAATACAGATTCTGGCTCACAATCTTAACAGGAACTTATTTTTGGGCTAGTGCTTGTATTACCGACAACCTGAAAAATCATTTTTGGGCATTTTTTCAGTAAAATCTTTTTTCTGTTAAAAAACATCATTCCGGTTTTTCTTCCCAATGTGATAGGGCTCTATGGTACTATTTCGGATAAAAAGACACGGAAATAAAAATTAAGAATACACTCTGGATTACATTTGATTTGCCAAGTTAACGTATCAGTAAAGATCATGAGTTTCCAACTGAAGCCATCATTTTCGTTCATTAACCCATCTTTGATAAACTCAATAATGCGTCTTAACTCACAATTTCGGCAAAAGTGTTTGTCTATTGTTGGAACAATATTTATTGACTAATATCTTTCTTCTAATTAGGTGTGATGGATATTTAGTGTTGACTCCTTTAATTAGCAAGACATGAAACAGCCGATATTAACGAAGGGAGCCTTTTTTGGTCATTTTATCAATAAGGTTGGTCAAGAAAGCTTAGTACTATTATTCATTACTGCTTTGATGATTGGAATTTGTAATGCTTCTTCTGTAATACGTCGCTTTTACACAGGCTGACAAGGTTTAGAAAAATAATTTATGCCTTCCAATTCGATGAAATAGTGTAGACTAGTGTTTCTTAGACTGTGATTCGCGACCTTGAATGGATTCGTAAAACGAAATGTTGGGATCGCAAAAATTTAATTTAGGTGCATGAATTTGAAGAATCATCCATCGGTCAAAATGTATTCTCATCACATTTAATATGTTACATTTTCTGTGGAGTTCAATTTTAAAATCGTAATACTGGTTAAGTTGTAAAAGGTATTTACATATCGAAAAAAATACCAATAAGTGCATTATTATTGCACTTAGCATTGCAATTTCAGCATATTTCGGAATCAAAATACAACCGGACACGTCCTGTGCAACACATGCGAATATGTCTCGGCGCTGCTGCGACTAGTAAGAAATCACTTTTCTAGAATATTCTGTTGTTTCTGTTATGTGCATGACAAGAGCACTGTGGTATGCATCTTTCTGTTTTATTCGATTCAGATTGATACTTATTTCAATAATTATAAAAGAGAAGTTATTTTATTTATATTTCGAGGTAAAATAATTGTTTTACTCAAGGGTAATAAAAGTTATGAGTATTTCATTTTAATTTAACAAAATAAGTTTTTATTAAAAAATTGAATAAATTAGAATTTAAAGTTATTTTTTGATTACTTTTTGCATTAAATTAGAAATTAAACAATATAATTTTTGTTTTATGTATGCGGGAAGGGGGTCGTTCGAAATTTTTAAGCGTGGAAGTTGAGTCATCAGACTAAAAAGTTTAAGAGCCACTGGTATAGACTATCAATACAAAACTATTCATTTTTTATAGTTTTAATTATTTTGTGTTGGACACTTAATTTGCGTCAATTCTTATAATGTAATATAATATAACTCTTGAACGACCTATTAAAATATGATGAATAATAATATATTTAAAATATATGATGATGTATGGAATTCTGTACCATTTTAAGAAGTATTAATTTGCATCAAAAAGTAAAAAAGACGTTGTCCTTTATCTTTAATTTTATTTTCTTAAATTTAAAGGAAATCATTACTGCAGTATTTATTACTGAATAGAATGTTAAAAAATTCAAAAGAACGAGACATTTCAAGTAAAAATACTACATTTAAGAGTTTAAGTTTCAAACTAAACTCGTTTTGCTATTGAATTTTTTTTTTTAATTTTAAAAATCTAACATGGGATTTTCAGTACTGTAATGATTATAAACTCACAAATGAAACTTCGAAAGAATAAAAATGTTATTTGCACAAGTCCCTAAAAATGTTGGGAGCTTTAATTGGCAATTTTGAGAATGGGGAGAGTAAAATATTAGGGAGACCTGAAAGTAATGTCGTTTTTCTACTTGAAACTCAAGCAGATAAATTTTTACCAAGTCTTCATTTTTAATCAATGATGTAATCACCCTCGTTATCAACAACCTTTTGCCATCTAGTGTGCAAATTTTCAATGTCGGATTAATAAAAATTATTGGTTTTCAAACAAAATATCTGGAGATGATATTTTGGTCATCATCCGAATTTTCAAATTTTTTGCCACTTATAAAATGTTGTAGCGATCCCAAAAAATGGAAATCCAATGGTGCAATATTGGGCGAGTATGGTGAGTGAGACAATACCTCCATCTCAATTTATCTATATTTATTTCACTTCAATCCAATAAAAAATTGGGGGAAATTTATGACGACATATTTCTGAAAATTGAGTTCGTTAAGGGGGAAAGCAGGTACTAGACATATATTACATATATTTTATTTCAATCCAATAAAAAATTCACTAGAAATTTATTATGACGTATTTTTGAAAATTAAGTTCGCTACTGGTGAAAACAGACATAAAAATATAATCGCAAAAACAAGTTAAATTTTGGAAAAATGCTCAGTTACGACATTATTGGGTATAGAAAACAATAGCCCCTGAGTGGCTAAAAATCACAATTTGAAAAGGATCTTTAAAAATCCTATTTTGGATAAAGATTACATTCTCAAATTCTAAATATCTAGCGGGCGGTATCCTTAAAGATAAAACTTTCAAGGGAAAATCTTGGCAATTCCATCTCTTTCTTTTTCCATTTCCAGAGCTGAGACAAGCAAACGATTATTTTTCCGCCGAAATAACGGGAAAGTGGAAAGATCTTCGAAAAGTAACCCAAACAATGGGGTCGAAAACGAAACACATCCGTTCTTCGAATCGGAGACGCTTACGTATTTTGACCCAATTCTCTGAAAAACACAGCGCAGTCCCTTTGAACACTCAGAACAGCGAAACGAACCAAAAAAAAAAAAAAAAAGGGAAAAATTCATCAACCCCTTCCTTGCTCCCCCACCTCTTCTCTCGTCGAATCGTAAATTACTCTCGCTTTCTGCCGTAGGAAAAAAAAATTATGAAAAAGAATAAATAAATTGGCATTTTTCGCTCGTGCAAAAAGTTCATTTAGTAAAAAAAGGCAGACAAAAGGTGTCGTTTCAAAACTTATCGTTCAACAACTCGCGGAATTTGACATACGAATGCAAATGGAATGGAATGATTTTCGATTTGTATGTGTACGGTCGAAATCTAGATTTTTGTAAAATAAATAATCCTTGTTCTGTTTGCTCGAGTGAAATTCT
Source organism: Nephila pilipes (assembly GCA_019974015.1). NCBI lineage: Eukaryota > Metazoa > Arthropoda > Arachnida > Araneae > Nephilidae > Nephila > Nephila pilipes. The sequence goes on along the minus strand of BMAW01060325.1, from coordinate 1,002,807 downwards.
GATTTGCAATGATTTGAAGTGAGTTTTTTTGTTTGTTTAGTTCCGTTCATTTGTTTATTATCATAAATTCGAAGAAGGCAGGAGAGATTTACTTCGTTCTCTAAATTCCTAAAAAAATTTTAATATCTATCAGGGGAATTAGCTTTGCTTTTCAAGGGTTAATTGTTATAATTCAAAATATTTTGATATTCAAACACGAATGAGATACGATAACTCCGATTAGGCCATATATGCTTGCATTTGTCGTATTTTGTTTTACTCCGTTAGAAATACCATTGCAGAGGAACTGTCAATTATACTTATATCGTCTCACACATTTTATATTATATTATGGGATTTGTTATGAATATTTGAACATACCTGTATCGACCACACTTAACAAATGACAAAATCAGTAAAATAAACTCATTTTACTTTTTAAAGTTGAATCTTTTGTTCATTTCGTGTTTGTTATATGCAATGATGATGATTTTAGAAAACGATTTATAGCAATTTAAAACTTTTAGGGTTTAATTTTGTCTATTTATAAATTTTTTGTCAGTATTTTAAAAATTATGTTTTTTTTTAGGAAAAAGAGAGGGGGGGGGTTCAGAAATCAGTTTTTGAAAAAGATTAACTCTCAGAAAATAATTCATTTTTGCAGCCAATTTTCAAAAATTCCAAAAATATTCCCCTTTTGAAAAAAGGACCCTCTTTTCTCGTTTTAAACTTATCTTTAAGAAATAAGATTTTAAATCCTTAAAGCACACATCCAACCGTATTTTTTTTGTTATAATGATACTTTTCCATACAATATTTCTGCTCAGGATTATGTATTTCATACAATTCTTATACTCGTATAGAACTTTCTTTTTCTACATTTTAATAGAAAAAAGAATCCAATAGGATATCAATTTTCATTTGTAAAGTTTCATTACTTTTAATTTGTTAGATATAAATTTTCAAAGATAAATTTGGTTCAAATATTAATTTCAAACTTCCCTTCAAATTGAATCTGTTTTTTGTTTCGTAAAAAAAAAAGAGAAAATGTTTTCGAGATTTAATAACAGTTTAAAAAATACGCACAATTTTGCCTTTTATGTCCATCAGCAGCTAGCTCCTTCATAAACTTAAGAAGTCTTCACTTTCCGAGTGGAATAGTTTTTTTGCGATTTTTAATAAGTAATTTCTGATCATGATTATAATATCAAAGATATATATTGTATTTTTTTGTTATAATGGGTATTTAAAATTTTTTTAAGAATAATTCTGTAATTTTTCTTCGTGTATTTTTCGTTTATTTATCCCATCTTTAAAAAATTAGTTGAGTAAATTTCGGTACCTTAAAAAAACACAGTTTTTGTTATATGATTATTACACACATTCAAAGGAAATTTAATTTTCTAGGTTACCATTCCCATTTGAAGATGTAATGACAAATATATTGTAATGTTTGGAAACTGCATTATTTTAATACTGAACTACATTGACATAAAGCTATTTTTAAGTCATATTCAGACGTTATATACCTCACCTTTTCCAAGTTCTCAACCATCTTAAAAGATTGTTTGTGCAATTATGTCCAATTATCCTTATTCTCCAGCTTCTGATTATAAAACATTCGTTTATCAAAAAGGCTTACAATCTCGAAAAATATGTTTTTTAGTTTTTATTAACGTCGCACTAGAAGCAACACTAGGGCTATTGGTGACGGACCTCGTAATTTTGAACCACAGTCAAGTGACGAGGACACACCTGAGTTGGCACCCCCCTCTCCTAACATCCACACCACGCCAACGGGAGGACTTTGGGCCCCGAACAGATTTAACGTGCATCAGCCCCGGCTACACGGCAGGTCTTTGGCGGCCAAGGATCGAACCCGCGACTGAACGAAATAAAGAAATATAAAAATCGGTAATCTGGCTCGACCTGACCGTTGGTTAATGTATTCTTGCGATTACTAAGACTGTAGGAATTGACAAAGAATCCGTGCAGAAAATTTTTCCATCAAGACAATGCCCCGGCTCATTCCACATCGTCTGTCAAAAGGTTTCTAGGTAGCTATAGCATCTCAGAGTGATAAAAAGAAATATAAAAAGTTCCATGCAAAGTTTTGCAAGGAACAGATTTAGCCACCCAAGGTGCGCTTTTTTATAATTATTATTATATTACTCAGTTAAAAATATAAGAATTATAGTAAGCGATGAAATATCGAGAAATGTATTACAGCAAACTTCTCCGGTATTAAAATTAAAGGAAACGATAAATTATTAAATTGAATATATTAAAGCTAAATGTAATTAAATTGAAGTAAATGATAAATAATTGAAAAGTGATCCAACTAAAAAAATAACTGCTTGAGTAGCTAACAATACACATATATTTCTGAGACCAATTTTTACCTTAAGTTTATTGTCAAGCTTAAAACGTAACTCAACAAATTGTAGTGATTTGAGTTCATTCGTGTCCGATATGCACTAGAATAAACGTTGAAAAGGAATCCTGTATCATTTGCCTGAAGTAAACACTTTTGCAAAATTTCATAATTATTTTTCATTCCATAGCAAAATCTTTACTCGGCATTTATTTCGAGGATTGTTCCATTCGAAAATGTAACACATGTCGAAGTATGTATATTATATTGGATATTGTCTAAAGAATTTAAGAACATTCGAAAAATGTTTTCCATTTATACAGAACTGGGGTTGTTGAAACTACTGAATTTTCTCTAGCCAGGGAAAGTAATATATCAAGCAATACCACATTTATTACTGAGGCGAATTTTATTAAAAAAGAAAACCACCATTCACTGTTCGTGAATGGAAAGTGAAATCAAGTGATAAAATGATCCATGAAAGAATGCATGCAGAGAGATTTATTTGCTTAAGACTCAACTAAATCACCTGAGCACACAAAAAGGGACGGTTATGTCAGCTTTGTGTTCTGTCTTGCTGTGCTTTTTTAGTATGAATTCAGTATTGCAATGAAATTTCTTGTGAGACTTTTGCTTTTCCTATTTCCTGATCTAATTCCTAATTATCGTTTCATTTTTTAGATCACGCGTTCGTAAAATCTGTTGAATAAACTTTAACGTAATCATAAATCTGTCAGAAATAATTCCTATTAGACGACATATGTCCTGTTCATTCTTCAGAATCCCTACATCTTATACCATGTGATCTGGAGAAATACCTACTATAAAGTAGAATACACAGTACAATTCGCTCTCTTCTGATATTATTGAACTGCGGCTTCTTCTCCATCCTAATGGACAATTCTATGTTGAAAATAATTTTTTATTTATTCTGTCATACTTTAGTCGGGTTTCGGCCATCAAGGCCGAAGCGAAACACCTTAAAATTCTCTGATGATCATCAGAGAGAGTGTAAGAGCAAGAGATGGCATTTCGCTGTGTTTTTTGGTTATATAGCAGGGATTTTTCACAATAAACATCATAGAGCATGTGGGATGAATGGAGGGATTTCGAGGGAATTTAAGTGCAGACCTAAAGTCTGGTAGGGATCGTCCCTACAGGTCCGAAGCCGTGGGATTTGCTTATTCTGCGAGTTTTTAAGAATACGTGATTGCATAAGTTAAAGTTAAAAAGGAATAGTATCAGGAAAAAAGAATGAAAGCTTTACTTTTAAATGAGAGAATGGGAAAAATTAGGAAATTAAATTATTATTATGAGAAACTAATATGAATTAAAGTTAAATCATTACACACACGTATATAATGAATTTAAAGGACAAGTAAAAATAAAGCGTTCCAAATCCGCTGTTGTAAGGAGAACTCCGTTTTCCAATAATGAGTGTTTATTCATTTCACTGCGAGAGAGTGGCAATAAATATATATTATTAAAATGGGTAATGCAAGCAACATAGCCTCTTCTCGAAGATTACACCGGAAAAGAGAGAATTTTACCGTGCATTCGACTTTATAGTAGGGATTTCTCCAGATCACTTGATACAAGATGTAAGGATTATGAGAGATTTTGATGACGTCTCTTAGTTTTGGGGAAATTATTTCCGACAGATTTACGACTATGCGCTAGCTAATTCAGCATATCCTATGAGCGCGTGATCGAATAAATAAAAGGATAATTTGGAATTGTATAATCAAATAAGGATACAACTCTTTACAAAAGGGTTATAGAATGGGAAAAATTAGAAAATTAATTTAGTTTTATGTGTGAGATCATTACACACACACGATATTGTTAACGAGATGTTGAATTTTTTTTAGAGAGAAGAACTTCTTTTTCCGTTTATTTCAAATTCTGCTCAAGGCTGCTGTGTACCAGCTATTTTGAATTCTTGAATGTTAAGATAATATTATGGAATCTCTAATTATCATTGCAAATGCATTAAGCTGCATTTATTGGGATACAATTACGGGGAAATATAGAATAAAACCCAAGAAAGGTTACTTTCAACTTGCATTTTTTTGCTTCCTCTTTTTAAAACTTTTTTTTAAAAAGTATTTTTGAAGACCTGAAATCCTCAACGAATCAGAAAAATATTTTTGAAAAAAAAGATGAAAAAGTTAAAGAAAACTCCCCCTCTTTTTCTTCTTTTTCGTTCGGATGCATTTTTTTTTATTACATTTCACTAAATATAGTAGTTTATACTTCAGAACTGAATTGCACATATATCATGTAAACGAATTCAAAATAGATGGTTGACGGAAGCCTGAACACTTAATTTTTTTTTTCTTGATCAGTGATGTTTGTAAAACTTATAAGTAAACTTGTGATTTTCCGCATATCAAGTACATATTCCAAAATATAAATAAAATTTAATCGTTTGCACATGTAAGGGAGTTAAAAGTGCTATTAGAGCGAATTGTAATTAATTTTGGACTATAAACCGAAACTACTGAGGAAATAAAATTTTGGTCCTCTCATTTCTATTTCAATATCACTTCTTGTGATGCATGAGTTGCGTCTTGGGTTTGAAACTTAGGCAAGCTGCTGCATGTTACACACAACTCAGCTTCAATGTCCACATGTAACGAAATGTAGAAGTTGTGGAGCAGGAGGTAGTAATTCAAGTATCAGCCTCGTCCTTGAGCTTGTCTCAGAATTACGTCATCAATAGTCTGGGACCGTCCGTCTCTAGGTCAGGGACTGTAAATCAGGGGTCCATAAATGTTATGGTCAATTTGAATAGGAAAAAGTCTCAGAATGAAATTAGGAATATCAAAAGGTTAGATGAGAAGTAAAAAAAAGATGTCATTATTTTCAGTAAAAAATTACTTGATTTTGTAATTCCTTCTCTGATTCTCTGATAAACATACGCTAAAAATTAGAGTACTAACTAACTATTGTACTAGTTTGTGTGTGTCAAAAAGATTACCAAACATTGCAGTTAAATATTATTGTTGAAGCTCAACAAATATGGTCTTTTCATGCGTTGACGCATCTTTAAAATAATAAAATTTGATTTTTAATTTTTTTCATATTCAATGCCTTTATATATCACTAATATTTAGAAATATCGATGAGTAGTTTTGTATTATCACACATTTAATGTTCTGTGAATTTAATTTCCTAATTTTTCCCATTCTATAACTCTAATATGAAGAGTTCATTCCTATTTTCGATCCAATTCCAAATTATCCTATAATTTATTTGATCACGCGCTCATAAAACATGCCGAATCAGCTTGCACATAATCCGTAAATTTGTCAGAAATAATCCTTACTAGACTGATAGATGTCAGGGAAATACCCCGTAATCTCTTCATCCTATACCACGTGATCTGCATGAATCCCTATTATAAGTTAGCATGCACTTTGAAAATCCGCTCTCCTCTGCGCCCTCCCTATGTAACCGATACGGAGTAGCTACGTTTCTTGCCTTATATAATTTAATGATGCATATCTATTGCCTCTCTCTCTCATCGAAATGAATAAACAATCTTGGTTGAACAAAAGAAATTTCCTCACAGCTAAGAATTTGAAATTCGCATTTTTACTTATTAATATTTAAATTTCATTATATATATATATCTGCATGCATGTATATAACTGCATTAATAATTCAATCCAACTCTAAATTTCTCCAGTTTGGTGAGGTTTTTGGCACTGCTTCTTGGATCTACGATTTTATGTTCCATTAATTTGATCATAAACAAATAAATAATTTTAATATCTGAAAGTTTACTGGATTTCCGAACCATCACATATACAGATATGTATATCTTTACACTACACACATTTACATATACACCCCATTTTAAACTGCTGAATTACAAAAACAAATAAAAAAAATGACGAACTTCCTCTTCCCCCAATGATATAAAAGCATTCAACTCGTTCTAATGCCCCCTTTCTCTATCAACACTTGCTACGTGAGGCGCAGAACCTTGTGCGTTGTACTTTTGTCAAAGCCTGGACAGTATAAGTTGATTAAATGCTGCCTAATCATTGAGTAAAAACCCATATTAAATACACACGCACGCACACGCATATATATATATATATATATATATATATATATATATATATATACAAACCAAGAGAGTGGCCCATAAAGTATCTGTTTTTGACGAGAGATGGCATTACTGAAGCAAGCTGATGTTACCATTGAGGGCTTCTATCTGCTTTATATCTCCAGACTAATTTTGAGTCCTGTCGTGTCGAGTTGTCATCATCCACGAGACTTGATTCATCAATATGCACCGACAATCAAGTAACCATCAAAACAATGGGTTTCTTCCGGTGAATCTATTCTAAAGAAGACGAAGAAGTGTGGAAAAGTTATGCGACGATTTTTTAGAACGCGAAGGGCGTCGTATTCATGGATTTCTTAGAAAAAAGAAAAGCGATCATGGACAATGAATATTACTGTGACTTACCCCATTCCCATTTTCTATTCCTAAAACAGGGTCTTTTTGAATCAGTCTCGTGCATTACGCACGTAGGGTAAGTAAAAAGAGTATTTCTTCAGAGAACGCATTTTCCTTTTGTGTAAATTCTGAAGAAGCAAGGAGTTGTGAAACGGTTATTTTCTTAAGAAATGTGCATGATATTTTTCGTCATTTTTTTTTTCTTGTTTCTCATTACATCCCAGGAAGTGGTGTGCTTTTTCTCTGTTATCCGCATTTACTAGCTTCCGTGTTCGACTTGTCACTGTAAGTCGTTAGCTGAACGTGTCATAGGATAATAGGTGACATCCGGAAATTGGCGGAGTTAAAAAAGAAACCATCGATTTGTTTCATTTTGTAGCAAATATGTAACAGTCTCTTTCCGCATTGTAGGAGGGAATTCAGAAAGAATATAAATAATTATAAATGTAAAGGAATATAAGAATTAAATAGTATTTTACTATTCTGGGAAAAGATCAAATTTCTCTTGATTAAGGAAATATACTATCTTTATCAACATATATAATTTTATCGTGATATTTACATCTGACATGTTTTGCGCTTTTTAGAGCCGCAATACGGTCACAAAACAAGTTGCTAGTTGTGAATCTCGTAATTTTAAAATCAGTGCCGAAAGGACGAGAAAGACATTTCAGCTAGAACTTTCATTTTATAACTTTAACTCTTTTCTGCATGTGAGGTGCGAGACTCGGTTGCAATCACTGCTTATTTTTTTCCATTTTATTGATGAATTTTCGTTTTTTATATTTATATTTATCGCATATCACTTCTCATTATTTCATATGACCACTGCGCCGTAAGTGTTATCATGACTCGAATCTCCAGCTATTCGTTGTTAAGGCTCCCGTCTATCGTCCATTTTGATTTCGTGAGCTTAATGTTAATCCTATGGAATTTCGACTTTCGTTCTCAAATCTTTACTATTTGATCTATTTGAATGCAATAAAGTGCTTCTGAAAGAGAAAGACGGGAGCCTTAAGTTGATATTTTGGTATAGGTCGCCGAAGTTTTGACTATAAATTCTCCCCTTTGTAAGTCATTAAAAATTATATCTCATAAAATTAAATTTTTTTTTTGTTATTTTGAAACTAAATATTTCATAACTATTATTTATTTATAAAGAAAAAACAATTCTGGGGGTGCTTTACATTTTGTAAATTTGACATGCCTTCCCGACTATAGAAAAATACGTAGTACTTTAATATAATTTAACTAACAATAATTAACTAACGTTTATTTAGAATACAATTAGTTTTTTTTAAATATAAATATTTTAATAATTCACGAGATATATATATAAATTAAAGTATCTGAAATTAAAAATGTAGAAAAAAGAACGGAAAATTGGAAAAATAAATTAATAATTAATTGGAAAACAATTTCTTTTTAATAAAATTCTTTTACACTTTAATAATTCTTTTTTTAAAAAAAAAAAATTTCATATGACTTCAGTGCTATTGATTATTCCAGTAACTTAACCTTCCATATCTTAGATTTATTTTCAAAAATACTGCACCTTTAATATAAAATGTGTTAATTCCAGTTTTAATTCCTTTTTTTTTTCAGATATCTTTCACAACTAAAAAGTTTAATTTAAAAGTTGAATGAATTATTACATCAACATTTAAATATTTATCTGAGACTTAATTTTATTTTTGTATTTATGAAATCTTTGAAAAGAAAACGTTTATTTTGCAATAATAATAATGTGTTTCCCTGTAACTTAAAATTGAAACATTTCACATTAATGAGTTTTCTTTCTTTTTGCTCCTTTGCTTTTTTAGATAATCATTTTGAATGCTCTTAATGATGGCATTCTGAGAGATAGAAATTCCTGAAATATCTCCATATTTTTCTTCGAAAAAGGAGACTTAATATAATACTACTCGGAAACTGGCGCCAGAATTGCAAATGAAACCGTGCAATTATGCACAAGACTCTATGAATTACGAGGGGAAAAAAAATATACAAATTAAAGCAAGAAAAAAAAAAAAAAAAAAAAAAAAAGGTCTGCGCGATAGATTGAAAGAAAAGGGGGAAACTTTTTACAGAATTCCATCTCGGCTACTGTCACGCGAACCTACCAAACGATCTTTTACCACTGAGAAATGAAATGAAAAAAAGCAAAAGAAAAAAAAATAACCCGCCAATGTTTGTAAACATTAAAAAAAAGTGAGCCGAGACGCCAATCTGGCGACACCGTATTGTAATTAGTAACTGATCAGTTATGCTTCTGGGTTTGAAACAACATAATAAATAAAAGTGGAAAACATTTAATGAATGAGAGAGAAATCAGGTTGTGTCGGATTTAATATCACACTTGATTTCGGAATTTCGGGAGGGGAAGAAGTTTTCTTTCGTTCTTTTTTTATTCTTTTTTATTTTTATTCTTGTTTCCTTACCTATTTCATCCTTGAGGCCTGACGGAAACCAGAGAAAGGTTGCCATTTCTTTTGTTGTCAGTTGAATATCGCCTTATCCAGGTATGAGACGTCGCCAATACGCCAAATATCACTTCTTCCTGATAGAAGCATCATTTTACATCCCGAGAAAGCAAAGACATATTGAACGATATATATATATATATATATATATATATATATATATATATTAATTTGATTTTTTAGGACTGCGTATTTCATCGTAATTAATAAAAATATACATTGTTCAAGAAGTGGCCAAATTAGATTTTTGTAAGAATATTTTAATGCATAATCTTCAACTCTAATGAATAATACATCAATCAATTAACAATACATATTATTAATCGAAAACGAAATTAATACGTATTAAAACAAAAATAAATAATAATTTAAAAGTTCTATGCAAAGTTTTGCGAAGAACAGATTTAGCCACTCACAGTGCCCTTTTTTATAATTATTTATTAAATTATAATAATTATTTTAAATAAAATAATTAAAGTAAACGATGAAATATCGAGAAATGGACAATAGTAAGCTTTTCCGATATTAATATTAAAGCAAATGATAAATTATTAAATTGAATATTATATCAGCTACATGTAATTAAAATTAAAGCAAGCGATACATTATTAAACTGAATATATTTAAGCTAAATAAAATTAAAATTGAAGCAAAAATAAAAAAAATTGAAAAGTGATCTGGTACACCAAAAGTGATCCACCTAGAATAATAGCCCCTTAGGTTGCTAATGTGGCAGCTTGATCTAATGCATGGGTGTCTAAACTATGACCACTTAAGGAACCACATTGTAAAAAAAAAATTGCTGTGCCACATTGCAATATATATATATATATATATATATATGCTGGGCCACACATACAATATTTTTTCGACAAATTGAAACAAAAATTAACTATATGTAGTTTTATTAAAATAAATTAACTTCTTTTTATTATAATTTTTTAAATTTGAATTAGATATGTACAGTTACATATTTATTTTAAATTTGTAAAATTTCCGGCTCATTTAGTTCGGATTTCATAAAGATGAAAAAAATTCAAATTAATGAGATGGATGAATTTGCTTTTGTTGAGCAAGCAAATCGGTATCGGGTTCAATAGATGAGGTCGCAATTCTTAATGCATTTTTAAGATGTTTGTCAGTGATATTTGACCTATTTTTGTTTTTTTGTATACTTCATTCTTGAAAATAATTGTTCATAAATATAGGTACTGCCAAAAGCTGAAGACATTAATAAAGCATGATTGTGAAAATTAGGATATTTATCGCGGGGTAGGTAATCTTTATAAAACTCCAGTAAAGAAACATTCCCAAATTTTTCTTTCAATTGAAAGTCACTTTGCAATTTAATGCATTCCATTTGAAGATTTGAAGGTAATTTATTTATTTATGGAGAAAATAAAGTAGAAAATATGTTGAAATACTCTTCATTTTTTCAAAAATTTTGAAATTTACTTTCAAACTCTTGAATTAAATCAAAAATTAATGCAGCATATTTTGTACATATCGCAGGTTTATGTGTTGTCAAAGTACTGAAATGTGTCAAATCTTTTACTTTTATTTGATTAAGCCAATATTTCAATTTTCTTTCAAACGCTGTAATTGTTTGGAACATATTATTAATAAATTGATTTTTTCCTTGAAGTCTCAAATTTCAATCATTCAAATGTTCTGTTAAGTCTACTAAAAAAGCTAAATCTAAAATCCAATTTTCGTCCTCAAATTCATTCACACCTTTCCCTTTTGTTTCCATACATATTTTTATTTCAGTTCTGAAATTGTAAAATCTTTTGAGCATTTCCCCCTTTCTGTACCATCTTACATCTGTATAATAAATAACATCAGCAAATTAAGTGCACATTACCTCAAGAAACTCTTCAAATTGTCTATGATTAAGTCCTTTTGCTCTTATAAAGCTAATGGTTTTTATAACAACGCTTAATACACTTTCCATTTTTTAAAATTTTTCCACATAAATTACCCTGATGTATATTACAATGATATGCCATCAGGATTGTATTGCCGGCAGCGATGGCTCCCTTAACCAATTTAACGAGTCCCCCATTTTTACCAACTATGGCTGGGGCTCCATCGATTATGATAGCTGATAAATTTTTCACAGATAAGAAAAACCTTTTCATCGAATAAATCTACAGACTTGGTTGTGTCTTTTAACGATACAAAAACAACCATTTCTTCCGTGACATTATAATGTTCATCGATTCCTCTTATAAAAATTACCAATTGTGCCGTATCAGAGGCGTCAATGCTTTCGTCCATGGCTAACGAAAAATTTTTTTTTAAATAAGTACAATTGCTTTTTAAAGACTTTTTAACTGAATGTGTAAATTTTAAATATTTTCATAATTTGCGTTTGGGCCGCATTTTAAAGGCTTTTTTGCCGCTCTTTAGACAAGCATATTCTAATGTATATTATACAGTTTAACTTTTTGGTAATATTATAATTTAAGGAGCAAAACGAGACCTATGATGCTGTTTCGCTTCTTAAAAAAGTTATATTCAACTACAAATGAAAACTGATTTTAAAATAAAAATATAATTACAAATATTTTAATCCTCTTGGTTTCAAGCCATTGTAATCACATATTTTCTAGTGATTTTTTTTTAAATAATTTATTTGCATTTTAAATTAAAGCTCAAATTAATCATGAAGAACATAAAAATCGTTTAGAAATCTTTTAGAATTTTATCTTTAGAAAAAATCTTTCAGAATTTTATCTTTTTAGAAATAAATTGTTTTATCAAAACTTATCAGTGTTTTGAGCTGAAAATCTTGTCTTTTTATGCATATTAAGTTCTTTTAAATTATTATTTTAAATTCATAGCTTCCAACACATTACTGCTAATCTGCTTTCATTACTCGTACGATTTAACTTTTAATAGGTTACATTTATTAGCATTTTTTAAAAAGGTGACGGTAATTAGTTGTAACATTGATCTAAACTGCGACCATGACTTCGACAATGACGGTAACCTGATTGACGACATTGATTAAAATGACAACCGTTACGTCAAAGGTGAGAGTGATTTAAAAAGGCGATAATGATTCGAATTGGGAAAACTGCACGTAAGGAACCCTACGGAATAATTATTTCGAATGTAGAATTAGTAACGGACTGCATAAGTTTCAATGTGGATACTGATTCAAATTATTAAAATTTCTAGTGATACGTGTTATTAGTCCTATTCAGATAAGTTTCAATCATCATCTGTATCTTTTAAATTTTGAAAGGAATTTTAAACGAGCAAATTTTTTTTCCTAACAGCCATGATTTGAAAAGTTGCTGTTATAGTCATTCCATGAATAATCATAGTAAATTTTATTGGAAAATAGTCTCGTAGGGAAAATACTTTGATAGTGGTCATGCGAGAAGTGGCTGTTAAATAACAAGACTGACGCTGCTACAGAAGAAGTACGCATGGGCCAACGACAGTGACCGGCATCTGTTTAGCATGAAGCCTTCTTTTTCGAATGCAGTACCTCTCACTTCTGTGAACATATCCGTATACCCATAATCTTCGTTCGTATTACAGTTATTTTTTTTTTTTTATTTCGCCGGAAAAATTACAAGTTAGCAACGAGTTGCTGTGAAATTTCACATGAAACTTGGGGAAAAAACGCTACTGAAATTTATAATTTATAGAAAGAAGTGTATGGCAAGGAATGTTTATGGCTTTCACGTGTGTTTGAGGGGTTTGAGCGTTTTCAAGGGACCGAGAAGACGTTGAAGATGATTCACACCCGGGTCGCCCTTCCACGTCCAAAACGGATGACATCATCGAAAAAATCAGTAATCTAGTTTTATCTGACCGTCGGTTAAGTATTCGTGCGATTGCTGAGACTGTAGGAATTGACAAAGAATCCGTCTGGCAAATTTTCCCGCCAAGACAATGCACCGGCTCATTCCACTTTGACTGTCCAGAGGTTTCTATCCAAATACAGCATCCTGATGTTAGACCATCCGCCGTATTCGCCGGATCTAGAACCATGCAATTTCTATCTATATTCTAAGGTGAATTTCGGATTAAAAGGAGCAAAGTTTGAGTAGTTGAAGCAGTGAAAGAGAAAGCGGTACGCGTTCTGAAGGAGCTTACAGAAGACTTCCAGCACTGTTTCGAACATTGGAAGATTCGCATGAACCGTTGGAATTGATGAGTGGTGTATATTGAAGGTGTTATTATGTATGGAATCAAAATAAAAAGTTTTACAGTTTCAGTCTCGTTACTTAATAGCCACACGTTCATTATTTAATAAGTACACGTCCTATGTACTTATATATTCATCACATAATATGAATAATATATAAGGAGTGATGAATAACAAGCTAACCATCATCTATAGAAAAAGGGATACTGAGACGGAAATATGAATTTGTCCAAACACTTTGTTTTTGCCTGATTCTGTTCTTTATTTTTAAAAAAATAATAAAATAGCTAAATAAATAAATAAAAATAATTCATAAATTAATAATATTTATTACTGACGATATATCGTATAGCCATATAATAATCATACGCCCTAGTTACTTAATAACTGTTAAGTCATTAATTATAAATGTTATTACAACTGTTAACGATATTTCTGTAAATTTGAAATATTTTATTATGAGATTTAGATTATAATAATTATTTAGAATTAGAATAATATTCACAGTTTTGTGAAATTTGGATTAGTAATATAATAGAAGGCCAAATAATGGAATAGATTAGAAAACAGAAACTCTTAGAATACAAAATAATAGAATATAATACAGAAACATGGGATACAAAGTAATAGAATATAATATAGAATCATAGAATCTAAAATAATAGAATACAAGATCCCAATAATAGAACAGTGGAATCGTAACATGAAACATTGAATAGAAGCTTACAATTAATGATTGTACCGTCAAACGTTCATCATTCATCATCCCTTTTACAAATAAACACGTTTGGAATTTAGTATAAAAGGGGGGGAGGGAAATCGAGATATAGTTCTGAAAAAAGCTGAACTATTCAACATTGACGAGTAACTTTCATGTTATTCTTGCGTGTAAGGAAAAATGATACCAGTGACACAAATTCTCAAAAGATATGATAGCAAGAAAAACATTTTGCTTCAGAAAAAGAAAAAAAAAGAAAGAAAGAATAATCCTGGATTTGTACTGAAAGATATGTCACAAAATATAGATGTTTTTCTGATAAAATGCAATATTTGGGATTCTTTTGTTTTGTTTTTTGTAATGATAATAAAGGGGTGTATTACGGAATGAAATGTATAGAAACTGTTTTATTGTTTCAAATTTATTGCAGTATTACGTAGCTATGTTGAGAGTCTCTATAGTCTTTCCCATAGACTTAAATCTGTTCTTTATAGATCTATCGCTTATTTACGCCTCACTTAGAAACAACAGGAGAAACTTTTGGCTACAAATCTTAAAATTTCGAACCACAGTATTGTGACAAGGTGGACACCTGAACAGGCACCCTGACTACGTGACGGGTCTTTAGTGTAATCAGGACTCGAACGGCGCATTCGAACTCGCTCGACTGAAGCATCATCGACCACGAGCTTGCGACCATGACCACATGACTAAAATTGATGCTAAACAATGATGACAAAAATATCGAAATTGTTGGGCAGTGTACCTTGATGGGTAGCATAACAGACTCTTAACGAATAAGGGGACTGGGTTTTGTTTCGCTATCCCAAATAATAATCTGCTGAGTTGTAGGAGTTATGAAACACCCCCGTTTCGGTTCTTAGGATCGGATCCATTGAAACTCACTAAGTGAATAAAATAGTCTGATAGACAAATCTTTAAACTATTTTTATTCTTGTCTGATAATAATCAAAAATCAATATTTGCGTTACAAATGCGTATGAATAACTAACTTGTGTCCTAAATCAAACATTAACCTAGAATTTATACTTATTTCCTTGATCCAGTCCAATAAGATCTTGCTGTCGATCGCTTTACCTTCTGGCACCAATGTCATGTGAACAACACAATTTCGCTAACTCCTCTCTGCATTCAAAATGTCCACACACACACATTGAAAGTAGAAATTAATAATTACAAGAAAAGAAGCATATTTATTGAATTTTATATAGATATTAGAAAAAATTAATTAGAAAGGAAACATTGAAATTATTTTTGTGTGTCTAAATACATAAACACAAGAAAAATAATAAAACATTACAACATAAAAAAAAACTAAATATGAGATAAATTTATCTAAATTACCTATAAGTAAAGGCAAAAGGAAGAAATTAATCATACAAAAAATTACAAACCGATGCTTGAGAAATCAATGACAGATAGAAAGAAAAATCATAAGAAATGCCATTTATAACGTTTTTAAATTCTGAATCAGGCTTTAGACAAATTTGCTTGGTTAAACATGTTTTATTGCTTCAAATTTCCCAAACAGAAAAATGTTTTGAAATGAAGTGTTGAAACCATAATCAAAATATCAAAGTTTAAAAACGTTGAAATTTAAGTAAAATATGTATATAAAGAAACAGATACATACGGTATATCTCATGCAATTTTATAATATAAATACACTTCAGTAATTAATAACTAAGCTTTAGTTAAAAAAATAAATAACGCTAATATGCGATGCAAGTAGGAAAATAATTCAAACGTATATTTAGCAATTCTAATTTACATAAGTCACGGTTTATATGCAAGACGAATTCCTCAAATAAAATATAGTTTTAAAGTAGCACAAAAGGCTAATGAAAAGGAAAAACCCGCTATGTCCCATTACATCTAAAGCATATTTCATCTGTCGGGGCTCAAGTCCTCACGTTGGCATGATGTGGATATCGATAGTGATTGCCATCTCATTTGTCGATTTCGTCATCGAATTATGAAGCGTATTGTTTGTTTTGAATCGGAAAGAAAATAGCAGTAAAAAACGTTCAACAAGTAGGCGAAATTGTTTATTGTTATTTAGCATGATTTGAATTATTGTCACATTAAAAGTAACCTGAGGATTATTGACGACGGAATTATCAAATTATGGTCAAATGACGAAAAGGGCACCAAAATTGGCACCCCATGTAAACAAGAGGATATCGAAATCATACATAAACTGCTGTTTGTAGAAAATGCAACACCATGAAGGAATCATCAGAATCAAATGAAATTCGCAGCAAATGTCAATTATAAGATATTATGCAAACTAATAAAGTTTCAGAGCCATCGCGCGTGCGCGGCGCGCGCAGCGCCCTCTGAATTGATGCTGAAAGCGTATAAATAAAGTGCTGTAGCGGGACGTTGAAAAAAGTCTATGATTATTTGTTAGTGGCAAACGTTTAGTGAGACCTGTGTATGCCTCCACGATGGAAGAATAAGAAATTCAAGCAACTTACGGAGTTTGAACGAGGGAGGATAGGATAATCGGCCTTCGAGAAGGAGGATTTTCCTATCGCGCAATAGCAGCTCGTATGCAGCGGAACAGTTCCACAGTGATGCGAGTTTGGAAGCAGTGGACCGACGAGCACCGAACAACTCGAAAAACAGGCACTGGACGACAGAAGGTGACGTCAGAGCGCGATGATCGACACCTGCTCCGCATGGCGGTGAATGATCGCACAGCTTCCTCCAGGCAGCTGGCAGCACGTTGGTCTACTGCTACAGGTGTACAATTGTCGGCTTCGTCAATTCGTCGTCGTCTGCTGCGCCGTGGATTGCGTGCAAGGGTGCCTTTATACAGGATTCCCCTCACGGCGAATCATCGACGGCTGCGTCGGCAGTGGGCTCTTGAGCACAGAGACAGGCGAGCTGATTGGCACCAAGTTGTCTTTTCAGATGAATCACGCTTCAATTTGTGGACCCATGATGGCCGTGTTCGTGTTAGACGTTATGCCGGTCAACGCTGCCTTCCTGAGTGTATTATTGAACGACATAGTGGTCGAACACCCGGAGTTATGGTCTGGGGTGCGATTTCGTATCATGGACGATCCAATTTGATACGAATTGAGGGTAATCTCAATAGCAACAGGTACGTCCGTGAAGTGCTACAGCCCGAAGTCGTTCCTTTCCTTCAAGGCATCCCTGGAGCTATCTTTCAGCAGGATAATGCACGCCCACATGTTGCGCGGACTGTTCGAGACTTCTGTTCAGCACAACGCATGCAACTTCTTCCTTGGCCTGCTTATTCACCGGATATGTCGCCTATTGAGCACGTGTGGGATATGGTTGGTCGGCGTCTCGCTCGTGATCCGCGTCCTGCAGTTTCCAAAGACGAACTTTGGTTGCGCATACAAGCGATATGGAATTCTCTTCCTCAAGCAGATATTCAACATCTGTTTGACTCCATGCCACGTCGTATAGCAGCACTTATTGCAGCGCATGGTGGCTGCACCAAATACTGATTTCGGACGCTTAATTTGTTTCTTTTGTTTTGAAAATTTCATCATTTATTTGTATCAGTACAAGTCGTTTCTGCATTAAATTTCATTTGATTCTGATGATTCTTTCATGGTGTTGCATTTTCTACAAACAGCAGTATATTTAACGTGCATGCTTTCTGCTGCACGACAATAATTGGATGTATTAGAACCGAATCTGATATCCACCAGTTCAGAATCAGTTATTCTATAGACAAGGCTACAGTTTTTACCATCTAAGCATGATAAGAAGGAAATTAGGATGTCATGAAAACAATTCGAAGAGACAAAAATTATCTCCTAACAACTGATCATAAAAATTCATTTAATATGATCTCATTTTCGATAGTTTTTTTAAATTTATCGTTTGCATATAAATTAATAAAATGCGTTTAAAAATAATCATCGGGTTCGAATTAACTATATTGTAGAATCTCGTTATACTGAACCTCTTTAATTCGGTTTAGTTTAGTTGAGTTTTTATTAACGTCGCACTAGAAGCAACACGAGGGCTATTGGCGACGGACCTCGTAATTTTGAACCACGGTCAAGTGACGAGGACGACACCTGAGCTGGCACCCCCCTCTCCTATCATCCACACCACGCCAACGGGAGGACTTTGGGCCCCGAACAGATTTAACGTGCATCAGCCCCGGCTACACGACGGGTCTTTGGCGGCCAAGGATCGAACCCGCGACTGAGCGAACACCGCCGGCCGCTTGTCCACGACCTTGACCACTAATCTACCGTGGCCCCTTCTTTAATTCGGATCTCCTGATAACCGGATTGATTTGCACGAAGAAATTTCTTTGGAATTTATCAAACGGTTTGCTTATTTCTGTAATACTATATATCATTTCATCTACGTATTTGAAAACTGGTTTTTTAACTGAAATCTTCTAACAGCTATCTACGAATGTGGTTCAAAAAGTACTTGTATTTGAAGACAGATGGCTTGATTGTGGTAAATTATTGTTGCCATAGGGTGCTGCCATCTGTTAAACGGAGCAGAAACAATTTTGACATTAATTCATAAGTTAGTCTTTGATTTGGTAGTCATTGCTGCCCAATCGAAATTTGATTGCTGTCACTGTTGGTGAGACCTTGATGCTCCGGAAATCAAGCCAAAATCAAAACGTTGGGTTGCTTCCGGTGAGTCTTTTCCAAAAATGGCGAAGGTGGTCTCATCGGTCAGAAAGGTTATCACGAAAAATTTTTAAAATGCGAAAAGTGTCATGATCAGGAATACGAGTAACTGAGACTTAGACAGCTGTCCAGTGAATCAAGATGTTTACTAAAAACAAACCATTTTCGATGCTACGAGCGCCGTCTCATGGAATTGCTGAGAACTTATTGAGAAAGATCTTCGTCTGAATAATTGAAAGGAAGTGAAGGAGAAGAATTTCATAAACATTCTTTCAAAAGTCAGCAAAACTTTAGTTTCAAATCTTACCATTAGTGACGAAATGGCATATGGGGTTACACTGTCTGAATAGAATGTGCAGTGAAACAGCTTTAAGCGTACTTCTGTAGTTCGCAGAATAGAACGTCTTCATTTTTTGTAAGTAGAATTCGTACTCGAGTTGTTCAATATAAAGATGATTTTCTGTTCATATGCTTTATTTTTCACCATTTCCCCCCTTCTAGATTGCCTAGGTTTTTCGATAATACGGACTGACTCTAGTTCCAGTTAATACAACTCTTCTAGGTATACGTTTTACTGTGCTTCAAAAGTATTACAAATGTGAAACTGATCAATATAAAAAAGAAGTATTTTAAATTTCTTTTCAAGCAGTTACATATGATCAATATATGCTCCTTTCTTTGGTCGATTTACTTTTATACGGAAGTAAAATCCTCCTAAGGGACGTTGAAGCATGTTCGCCCCGAATACGTTGCAGTTTTGCATGTAATCTCAGACGTAAAATCTTCCAAACAGTTGGTTTTGGAATATCTTTTTGATGACTAGCAAAACACATTGATTTCTGTGGGCTATGTACAAAACAGTCTAGACATCGTTCGTTCACACCAACACAATTTTTAAATTGGCGAAATCAGAACGCTCTGATGGCCCGGCTTGAATGTTTTCTGAACTGAAAAAACCAAGTCATGAAGATTTTGTCACCATTTTGAAAATAAATCGTTTCCTTCTATTTGCTTTGAACACGTTCATGACTCGTACGGAAAAGTGAAAGTAGAAAGTATTCATAACCTCCAGATGAACGGAACGAACACTCACTTTCTGGTGGTTCATACGGGAAAGTGAATGTATGCAAGTAGAAAGTATTCATTGCCACTATATATAGATGAACGGAACGAGGACTCATGAGGAAGTGAGTCCTCGTTCATTTGATGGCTCATATGGAAAAAAGTGAAAACATGGAAAATAAAAGTATTACATCCGCTTCTTCCCCATTCTATTAGCTCTGAAGCATGCAATTAATATTTCACGATTATATCACTTTTAAACCCGATGATTATTCTGTAATAACCTGCATACGTATTAGTCAGTAGTTTTATAATAATTTTTAAATGTAAAATAATTTATGAAACATTTAGGAGCTTAACTAAGATACCTAGGTAATTATCGATAAATTAAGTACTTATTTATGTATGAGATTAAAAGAAGTGTTACACCTCCCAAGCTTTTATAAAATACATATTGATTTGCATTTAAAAATTATTTTTAAACATATTAGTTCATCTTTAAATAAAAGCTTGATTTAAAAGTGTTTTTTTTTTACTTATACTTATTTAATTCTTTTTAGTTTGGAAATATAAAAATAAAAAACGTAATCACGTGAGCCATACCTGTGTAAAATTTCAACTCAGTTGAACGTTATTAAATGCAAGACCCAGACTTCCAGGCTTTCACGGAGTTCAACAAGAACGTGAATGTAGTATTGTAATTAATAGTTTGACTTTCAGGAATCCGGTAAAGGTACACAATTCCATGAATGTAGAGGGGAAAAAACAATCATCATTCATTTGAATTTTGATTTGCTCATTGGATCTTTTTTGGCTCTCGGTGAAGATGGGCTCTTCCAGTACATGGATAGGTGCTTCATTTCAGGATCATAAGTAAAAAACCACGATTCTTTACACATTATTATTCTTTCCAATAAGCTTGGGCCATAATCAATGGCATTCAAAGTGTCAGTGCAAACATTTTTGCGAGCTTCTTGTTCTTCAAACGCGGCAATTTTAGACACCATTTTGGCACACACTTTTTGCACGTTAAAATTTTTAAGTAAAATTTGCCTTTTGAATTCTTTTTCAATTCCTATAGTCTCAGCAATCGCACGAATACTTAATGGAACGGTCAGATAGAATCAGATTATAGATTATCAATCCGCTTTTGACGTGGAAGGGCGACTTGGGCGCGAATCATCTTTAACGTCTTTTCGGCCATCTTGAAAACACTCGAACCCCTCAAACACACGTGAACGCAATAAACATTCATTGCCATACTCTTCTTTCTATAAATTATTAGTTTCAGTAGCGGTTTTTCCAAGTTTCGTGTCAAATTTCGCAACAAATCGTTACTCATCATTTTCCCGGCGAAACAAAAAGTAAGTCTAATGTGAATGAAAGTTACGGGTATTTTGATTTGCTTACGGAAACGAGAGGCGCTGCATTCGAAAGAGAATGCTTCCCGCTAAACAGCTGTTGAACGCCGGCTTTGGCGCAGGCGCACTTCTTCAGTAGCAGTAGCAGTCTCGTTATTTTAAAGCTACTCTTAAAAAATGTATAAGTTTTATTTAAACGGTGTGAAAACTCCAAGAAATTTTTTTAAAAATCTTAATTGCAAACCGTTATAAGGCAAGAGTAACCTGACAGAAAATTTTGAAACGTTGGCTCTTCCGCAACAACTTTTTTCACGCCTAAAACCGAACCTTTAATCTTCTATTTCGTATGAAGATTTAACGAAAGCGGTGCCAGTTTCTCCAACGACATGATAACGAGACGAACTTTATGCTTCGTGAAAAGAAATAAAATGGTTTCTATTTCCCGAGATTCTAATTGATAAACGTTTCAGTTGGAAGCGAATCCATTTGACATCGTTTCAAGAACTCGAAAAGCACGTGAAAATCAACAAGACAAATTTACGGGACACCGTCTCCGCGAGCACGTGTTTTCATTCCGACTGCCAAAGGAACCTGCGTAATCGGAAATTTCTGTAAAATAAAATTTCTTTTTTCCCCTCTCTCTTTCTCTATCGATATTTTCTTTTGTACATTTTTCGTAAAATCACATAGGGAATATTGCAATAAAAGAAATTAATTGCAAATATTTTTTTGTTTTTTGCTTAAAATTAAGTGAAGGAACCAGGAAGTTTTTAATAATAAAACACGGAATGGAGTCTGGTGAAACAAATTTCCGTATGCGTAAACAAAAGAAGCTTCGGAGGCGTGTGATATTATCGTAATGTACATATGTATGCGTCTGTATTCACACACATGCATACGCATGTGTGTGAATTTTTTTCTGCCTATAGAAGCTTTCATTTGCCTGTAAATCGCCAATTAATGAGAAAGTTTATCGATTGATTGGTTATCACTGTCATACTTAGAGGCATAACGAGGGCTGTTGGTAACTGAACTCTTTACTTTCAACTTTGATCAAGTGACGAGGAAGAAGTTTGAGCTGGGACTTCACTCTCCAAACTTCCATACCACGCCACGTGAGGTCTTGTAACATCGAGAGATTAATCATGTATCAGGTCTCCACCTTCCTTCCACCCGTATGGTGACTGAATGTGAAAGAATGGTCGCAAAGCAGCATTGCATGTCGTAAGGGTCGACTAATTTGGATATCCTGAGTCTAGGGGTATAGCAGGGCACCCTACTCTTGAGGATTATATCAGGCGACTGGTCCTCCAGGTTAGGGGGCGTCAGGGGCTTGCCTTCTTCAGGTAGGTACGGGCGTGAGGACCTCGAAGCACCCCAATGATATTTTTCTTTCACATGGGGTTTACTGTGTTTAGTAAACATGGGTGAATCACCCCCGGGATACCCTTGCGACCCTTCTTTATTTTCCACCCACCTTCTTGTTAACCAAATTTTTAAAAAAATATTTTTATCAATTTTTTTTACCCGTCTAAATCGCAGCTTTACGTTGCTTGGCGCTACATGGTCACATTTGGCTTTTGCTCGATTACAATATTATCAGTCACTCACTTTACCTTCCCACACAACGGGTATTATATGGAATCAGGACTCGAACCTCGATTCGATAGAAAAGACGCCGGTTGCGAACTCATGATCATGACCACTCTACTGCCGTGGCCACTTGAAGATGCGCAAATGAGTGCAATCGGATTTTGTTTTATAATGACAGAAAAATGTGCTCAACGTTCCGTTCCCGAAGGCTTGTTTAATCTTGCTGATCATTTCCTCTTCAGAATAGCCGCACTTTACACAAAATTGAATGCGGTTGCGTTGTTCAAGTGTTTATGTCATTTTGTCACTCATCCTTAGATTAATCTGTTTACGCACGAAAAATTATGGGGGGTGGTACTTTTTTGAGCACATGTCGAGCATAATTTCTGCATTGTAAGACTATCTATTGGTGCTATTTTCTTTAACTTTTCTTTAATTGGAAGCATTTTCTTGCTTTTAGAAATTAATTGAACTTGGAAATATATATGCATATTTCAATTTCTTTTATTGGATATTCAGAAAAATTTCATTGTTTCAGAGAAAGAAATAGTTTGAAATTTCAAATGTGCGAATTTATGTTTGAATGAATATTATCGGATTATTATACATATCTATGGATAAGATATGATGAAATGAAGGGGAAAAAACCGATACATTCTTATCTGTAAAATGTCTTGAAGTATCTTTACCACTCAAAACTGCATGAGATAAATAGCATTTTTATAGAAAGACGAGGGGGGATCATTAAGTTTTAATTATTACTAAATAATAACCGAGCATCTCTGCATAAAATTTATTCTTCGTGTTAACTGATGCTTATGTACATAATATTGTAAATTACAGCTATTAATGTTGATTTGTTTGGTTTCAGGAAATCATAAATTGAAGTAAACCGTAATACTGTTGAGTTTTAATTGTTATTCCGGAGTATCGTAAAGTTTTAATTATTACTAACAAATCAAAAAGAGTCACCATTTAGAATCATAGTCATTGTCCAGGTTTGTACATTTCTTCCAGCGTTTTTTGACCTTTCCGAAGGTCGTCATTGTGAACGTAGCAGATTGAATTTTATTTTTGCGGATTACTTCAATATACGGTTTCCTGGAATAAAAGAAATCAACATCAATAACTGTAATTTGCTACATTCTGTTTTTATAGATAAATTAATAAGCAAAATAAATTTTATCCCGATTTCCCGGTTATTTCTTAGTAATAATTAAAATATTACGAAGACGTTACGCATATACAATAAAAAAATATATTTAATAAGAATAAAACAGTTATATCGGCCAAATAAATAAATAAATAGAGGCTGTAGAATTTGATGCGCCCTTATATGATTACCCTCGTTTGAAGATAGGTTAAGGGAAAAATTAGATAATCAGCATTTAAATAACGTTTTTTAAATTTTCATAAATTAGAAGATTCATTTTATTGTGCGTACATTTTGCTGAATCTTGTTAGACATTAATTTTACTTATTTATAATTATTTATTTGAAAGCAAAAAAACTTTAATATGTACCAATTACTGACTTTTTATTATGGAAATTAGTTGTAGTATGAAATTTTCTTTACAAACTTTTTGGAAACTAATCTTTGATGATTATTAGCAAAGTCTAGTAATTAATGGCATGTAATTAAATTACTTTTCGTGAAAAGTATTTAAGTATGAAAAGTAAAAAACTATTTTGAGTGAGATATTGTTACTGCTGTGATCAATCATCATTATTTTTGTTTTAATTTAAATATGAGAAACAGGAATTTTAATATTTTGAATTTTCACTGTCATCGAAACCAGATTTTGTAATAATAATGCTTACAAAATCTGGTTTCGTTGGTACGCATTTGAAATTTTTTTAATTTTTATTAAAATTAATTATGCATTTTTGTTTCGTTTTCCAAAAATTTCAATAAATAATTCTTAAAATAAGCCATCGGTGAGATGAAAGAATTGTGTTTTGTACGTATTATTTCTTCATGGTGCCTTATAAACACATCTGTTCTGCTGTGAAATGGAATGAGATACGGAGTTCTCTAATATGGATGTTTCAAAAATGATTCAAATTTTGTTAAAAAAAATTTGTAGTTAGTGGTTTACTTTTTTTTTTGTTATTTTTCTTTATAAACATTAAGTTTTTTTCTAAGAATGCTCATAGTTAAAAGTGCATGGTTTAAATAGAATAATAAACTTTCTGTTAGTTTCATTGAAAATAGCCTTCAGTATGACGATTTTTAGATGTAATAGTTATGCTTGAATGAGTTATCCATTACTCGTGAGTTTATTATTTACCAATCATCTTTGAAACAAAGATGTTTAGTCTCGAGATAAATTTATAAAAACTCGTAACTGGTTTTTTTGCTACAATTAATGTTAACAAATGAGAATATTTGAGTACCTGCGATTGTAGTAAAAACCTTCAAGACCTTCTTTTTCTTATCATTAAAATCTTAAATATTTTATTATAAGTATAGGAAAATTTTATAAGTGTATCACTTAATAGTTTTTATTTCTACTGCGCGTTATAATTCAACGAATAACGGTTAAATAAAATAACCGAAAAAAAAATATTTGTCCATTCTTAAAGAATAGCGTTATTCATCATCATCATCATCATATCTCATTAGTGTAAACATTCACAAAAACCAAAATAAAAATAATTAGATTTCAAAATGTGTGCGATAGAAAGCTCCGATTTTAAAAACTGTGCACTTTTAAAAATTCTTAATGTTGTATTTAATTAAAATAATGGATCCTCAGTATCTTTTATTAAACTAGAGGGAAAATAATTCTGTTTTTAAAATCTGTTATAATTTTGAAACGCAAATCTCATTTCTTGTAAAATACCATTGAAATTGTCTCTGTCGGAAAACTGTTTTTCGATTGCTCAACTGTGAACTGAAGGCCAAATGAGAAAACAAATATTATTTGAAGTAGTATCGGATTTTATTTGTGTATATTTTTATCCGGGAAAAACAAACCAAAATAGGTATAAATTATCTGCATAAAACTTAATTAGAAACATAAATAGTTGCTTTCTTTTCCCTATACTTCGATTTGTTTGTTGAAGTATCATTATACAGAAGTGATTTCATTTTAGAACAGTTAAACTCAGTTTTATTGCAAATAAAAATTCTTAGCTATTGTTTTCAAAAAGTATCACATAAATAGAAAAAAGAAAAATAATTGTAGTCTCATAAATGGTTTATATTCAAGTATGTTTTATTTGGCATTACTGAAATGTATGAGTTATTATACCATAACATTTACGAAGTTTTTTTTAAGCAAGAGACAATAAGTTTCCTTATTGAAGATTTAACTTGATGAGGAAACTATAAAATCTAAAATATTTGAACCAATACCTTTTTTATGAAAGAATTAAATGCTTTTTAAATCGAAAATAAATGAAAATTAAATAAGAAACGATCAAAGAATCGTTTTCATTCTTTGAACATTACCGTCACGTAAATTCCCTTTAAAGTATTGTGACATTTCATTGGTGTTTATTTTTATCCACGAAACCAAAACAAAACCAGCTGGAATTCGAATTGTTTACATTCATGACCCATGATGCATGACGGGAAAAAAAGTCCTCACTCGTGGGTGTTGCACCGAAGCTCTACTTACGCAAGTGTTGCGTTGAATAAGTGCAACTGGCTTACGCTCTTACATCTGTCTCCATTGCTATTGAATACTGTGTGCCGGAAAGTTTCCTTTACTTGTTGTGACTTGTGCTACTAGCGTAGTTAGAAAAAGATCGTTTGGCCTTTTGTGGGGAGAAAAAAAATAATAAATTCGAAGCCCACGTTTTCCTGTAGTTAATTGCATTTTGGGATATTTATTTAGTAAAGGAAATCCCTACGATCGCGCTCGGAATAACCTAAAAAGA
This sequence comes from Nephila pilipes, assembly GCA_019974015.1. Classification (NCBI taxonomy): domain Eukaryota; kingdom Metazoa; phylum Arthropoda; class Arachnida; order Araneae; family Nephilidae; genus Nephila; species Nephila pilipes. The sequence goes on along the minus strand of BMAW01060325.1, from coordinate 976,037 downwards.
ATGGATTTGATTATATTTTTGTTGGTTTATCGTGGGATTTCGAATAATTGGTTGTTTTTTTAGAACAATTTGTTTTCTTAGTGGGAGGCTGAGCGAAATTGCTTTATTTAAGAAGTGAATGCTCTTCCTGTTTGTTTGAAAGTACAAAAATTGTCAAAATTATTATTTTATGGCAATTTTTATTTTGAAATTTTTTTACGAATTTTATGGATCTATTATTTTATAAAGTACATAAACTTCGAATTATATTCATTATGTTATTACATAAATACTCTGCTAAGTTTTGAATTTTCTGAAATATTACATAGAAAAACTCAATTATCAGACATGATGAAAATAATTTTACGTAGAAATTATTATGAATATTTTCATGTCACTAGAAATGAAATGCTATTTAAGTAAAAATAATTTTTTGATAATTTTTTTAAAAAATTTCTGTCAATTAAGCTGTGGTAAAATAAAACTTTGAAGATAATACAATTTGAATTGCATAAAATGGCAATTTCTTTCCAACCCAAATGAAACATGATTTGGGAAATTAGATGAAGATAGAAGTGAATAAGAGATAATTATATGCATAAATGAAATTGACTAAAAGGAAAATAAAGGGATACAGAGGATAGCGGCTTGTTGATAGGGATTTATAATTTGGATTGACGCAACTTAATTAATTTTGTAGCCTGAAGCGAATTCTTGTTAAAGTATTAAGATAACAATCTGCTGAAAAATCTGAAGTGATTAAATCAAACGAGGGAATTGGTAAGTTAATAATTTATTAGTTGATCCTTATTTATAAGTGATAAGTTAAATGAGATTCGAGAGAGAATACCTTATCTATTTATCAATGATTATTTATTGAGTATGACTTCGTTCTCATAATATTTTTTTACTGATGAGACTGTATTTACCTTCTTTGGAGAATATTCACTGGAAGCAACCGATTGTTTCATTGTATGATGATGAATCCAGGTCTCACGACGATGACAGCTCAACGTGGCGTCAATCAAAATTAATCAAAGAATCAGTGCCAAATTTGTTTTGGTGCCGTTTAATAGATGGCGGCATATAATGGCAACACCAATTTATGACATTAGCATCACCATCTGTCGTCAGAAGTAGGTACTTATGATCCAGTCTCTCATATTTTAAAACGTTTTTATGTATTTCTCTTGAAGTGTGTGTATCAGTGTGTCATCAAATTTTCGATCGTTAATTTAACCAACTTCCCATCAAGCTAGAGCTGTTAAACTTTGCGAATCGTTTTTACTCGTCTAATACTGTAGTATTTAGACATTTGCGACAAGTTTTAACTAATATTTCAATAATTTTCTTATAATGCAGTTTAGCCCAACCACTTGGTGCGATTTCAAAATTTGCCAAACTTGGCGATTTTTTTTTTTTTGGCTGAATGGTAAGTCCCCGAAGCGGACTAGGGTAGCCGCATTTGGCAAAATACCGCCAAATAATTCCTATCCCTAAGGGTGGTTGGGCGACATTAGACATTTGCGACAAGTTTTAACTAATATTTCAATAATATTTTTTAATAAACTTTGCCACCATATAAAAACGTTGTTTTTAAAAACCTTGGTTTTTTTCTCGAATTATTTTTTCATTTCTATTTGAATCAATCAATTTTTCCTCTTATGTATAGTATCGTGTACAGTAGAATTATAAATTCTTTTGTTAAAGGGAAAAACCGTGCTTTTGTGGAATGTCCTCGAGTTTTAATGAGACCTGTTTGTTATAAAATAAATAAAGTAATCTCTCGATAATCCGGCAGATACCATGACCGTAGAACTGTCGGATTACTAGGAATACTAGATCACAGGAAAATTGTTAATAGTAACGCATATAAACAGCAAAATAGTAAAATTAATGTATTAGGCCTACCAGAAAGATCGGTCCGATTGTGAAGTGAAAGAAAATAATACATTTTTCGTACATTTAATAATATTTACCGTGCAGTGTAATTTCCTTCGTTATTATGATTGGTCCATAAGCATTCCATGTGGTTGCCTCGTGAGTTAAGTGAGAAAAATTGGTTTAATAGAATCGGCATATGCACATCTCTATTTGCTCGTCACGAAAACAAAACCAATGTTTGACCTTGTGATAACTGATGATGAAAAGCGGATTATTTTCCAATTCATCGGAAGGAAAAGAGCATACTTGCAGCATGGACTATCTTCCCCTTCCACCTCTAAATAAAGGTTGAGCCTAAATAAGAGAACGCTGTGCATATGTCCAAGAGCCAATACATTTCGAGCTTTTGAAACCTAACGAACAAAGCTCAATTCGGAGAGATACTGTTGTGGCGAAGCATTTCTTCTGCCCGGTTCTTGTTCCATAACTCAGTCAAATACAACCAACTCTAAAAGTCAATAACCTACGCAAGGATACACCAGTCAACTATCTATTTATCAATTTCTGTAATGAAATGTCTAAGGAATCTCCTTGGTGACCCCTTGGATTAATTCACCTATTCGATTATTATTGAACTAATACTCTCTTACAAAGCCTCTCCAGTTGAGGTTGTCTTGATTTCTCAAATCTTCTGTGACCGTTATCGCCCATAACAACTCTTCATATCATCTATCTCTTGTAAGGCATACACTCAGCGCTAATCCCACTCGTCCTCTATCGTCTAAGTTTCCTTTTGCTTATATACCATCATATCTAGCTCATTTCACTTTATTTCCACCGGTCTCTAATTAGCATAATCACGTTTCATTTTGGTTGGGAAGGAATTGTTAATTCCAACAATCAATCTCAATTAAATTCCCCAAGGTTAGTGAAGACTAAATAGCGAATAGTCCAACGTCACACTGCCAGCAAATGGATGATTTAAACAAATCACCGAAAAAAGGGGGTAGGAGATGCTCAATATGATGCACACTATGTTGTATCATTATAATGTCAAATCATTTGCTGCTTTGGCGATTCGTCAAAAAAATTTACAGAGCTAGGTTTGGAACTTCTGTCACATCCATCATACTCCTCAGACCTAGCGCCCTCTAATTATCACTTGTTTATCTTCCTTCAAAATGTTTTGTAAGGAAAAAAAATTTAAATTAGAAGCATACGTCACTATAGCACTACTTGAGCTCTTTGTCTCTAAAGACAAGACATTTTTCAAAAATGGTATATACAAATTACCTTCACGCTGGCAAGATTTCATAAGTGACGACGGAAAATATATTGCACAATAAATACAACTAAATGTATGAAAAATATATTATTATTATTTACTTCACAGATGGACAGAGCTTTCTGGTAGACCTAATATCTCAGAAAAACTTTAATATAGTACACTAAAATAAAGTGTCAAACACGCGAAATAATTAAAGGTACAATAAAATGTACAGTTTTGTATTCATAGCTTATATTATTTCATTGAAGTAGAAGGCGTAAGATGATTTTCTGTCTAATAGTTTTTCTGTGTAAAAACGCCGGACTATTGGAAAGGCCGGGTAGGTGAAATGCCGGATTTTAGACGGAGTACCGTATATATTTTATAACCATGGAATTTGGATTCTTTTCTTTAACATTTAGCTGACACAGATTTCAACGAAGGACATGTTCTGTCTGTTTGAAACAATGTGTCATCTATCGTGGAATGTTCAAAATTAGTCTGTGCGGAATAACGAATTAAACAACTTAATACAACTTTTGTTATCTGAAATTTAAATTTGTCTTGATCGTTTTCCAGTTTCCACCTATTTCAGGTGATTGTACCTGCCAACGGAGCAATTCTTACATTCAAATGCAAATCGCGTATGCAAATCCGAATCTCAAATTCGTTTGAAGGTTACCGGAACAATTTGGCCCTTGTTCTACATTCTGCATAAAATAAACGTGACATAGTTATTTCTGGATTGGCTGACACTAAACATGGTATAGTTACGTCTTCTGGAATCCTTAAATTGTATCTTATTCCTCGTTGTTGTAGTTTTTCTTTCATTCAAGTTGTTTTACTTCAGAGATAGTTCTGAACCAGCATTGCGAACAAAATCATTAGTGTTCTTTTGTGACAGACTTCGCTTCGTTATGTTCATCGTGCAATCTCGTGTTTTGTTACCGGAGAAAATTTATTCATTATCTTTCATTAAATTAAAATTAGTAATATTTATTCGCACGATATTAATATAGGATTCAGTTTTAACATTTTATTTTAATTTTAATTCGACATTTACGTAAAATTCGATGTTATAGTCTCATTTTAATAATTAAATTATATTAAGTTTAGTATTCGATATCAATTCTGACTCTAATATTTATTCGATATTCCCATGGAATTCGATATTAATGAATTATTTTATTATTTATTACATATTAATATAGAAATTATCGTAGAATATTAGAGTATAATTCAATATAAACGAAAAATTACAGTGTTAAATAATAATAAGATGAAATTAGAAAATAATTGGATGTTTCAAAGTTTTCGCGATGCGTGATGTTGAAATGAAGAGATTGTAATTCATGATATTCCATCGAAGTTTTAAATTATGCATAATTGATTTACGATACCTCTAGTATAGTTTTTTTTAAAAAAATTTTTGTCATGTGGCAACGGTAGCCGAGTGGTCATTGCATTGAACATGTGAACTGGCGTTGTTTCTGTTGAATCGTGGAATCGATTCTTGATGCCACTAAAGACCCGTTCTGTAGCGAAACCGATGCACATTGAATCTGTTGGGTCTGAAAGTCCTCACGTTGGAGTAACGTAGAAGTTGATAGAGTGAAGTATCCGTTCAAGTGTCGACCTCGTCTCTTGACTGTGGTTCACAGTGATAACCCTCATATATATATTGCCTCATTTTGCCTTATAGCCCTCATGTTGCTTCTAAGAGAAATGTTTTTAAACAACCAACCTGTAACAGGTTCTCACACGCATTTCCTTTCAACTTAGCTCTGGGGTTGTTTTACTACGATGTTTAATATTAGAACATCGCCTTGTGAAAGAACCGTAGTATATGTAAATGAGCCTTACTGTATAAGACGTGTAATGAAGAGACTGGTAGATATGGAGGAATTAGAGATTCATAGGAACACTGTATTAGTTCGAGGTGAGGCGATATATTGAATGTGCATAGATATCCCGGCACTAGAAATCTGCTGGAATCAACTATTTGTTTGAAGTCCAGTGTTTTTCATTTGTAATATTTGGTTGCAGACGCGACCAGTTAACATCACTTTATTAATTTATTTTGATAATTGTTTTTTCAAAGCTTAAGCAGAATAGTAAAAGATTTTTAGCTGATTATTATTATATATCCTTGTCTTCTAATCTCAGTGGGTAGCTTCAGTAGCATAGTGGTCAAGGTCGTGGAATCGATGTAGGTATTGTTTTCGTTGAGTTCGTGGGTTTGATCCCTGATACAACAAAAGACCCACCGTATAGAGGGGCTAATGTGCGTTAAATCTGGTTGAGGTCTTAAGTCCTTCAGTCAGCGTGGTGTGGAATTTTGGAGAAGGAGGTACCAGCTCACAGTTGTCATCACTTGACCGAAGTTAAAAATTATGAGGACCGTCACCAGTAGCCCTTGTGTTGCTTCTCAGTGCGACGTTAATAACGTAACAGAATCGCAGCGATGACAATTCGTCACAAATCTACTTATTTTATCTTGCGATATATGTAAATGATGATGGCTAAGAAAATTTTACTAATGTGTGTAACCTTTTTGTTTATTTATTAACAGAATCAAAATTTACTCTCGCTGCCAAAACTTATACATTTCGCCCTGAAATGAACTGTTTATACAGATCAGTTGTTCGCAAACGAAACTGGAAAAATCTGAATTTTATGAGTTAGATGTAGAAATAGAACATTTCTTTTTCTTACTCTGTCATCTATTAATTATTGTATCTATGATAGATATCCGTTAAGCTAATGAGATAGATCACATTTTTTATAAGTAAATTAATAATTAAACATATATAAGCATTTCTCCCCCTCCCCCCCTTTTTATTGATTAGTCAATTACTAGAATGCTCACACACACAATGTCTTACTAATTTATATTTTACTTCACCGATGAAAAAAAAAGTAAAAAAAAAAAAAAAAAAAAGTTTTTTGCAAAGTCTTACAAAGAACAGATTTAGCCACCTAAGGTGTGCTTTTTTTATAATTATTATTAAGTTACACAATTAATTGTGAAATTTAAAGTAAACGATGGAATATCGAGGAAAGGACAAAAGTAAACTTTTTCCGATATTAAAATTAAAGAAAACGATAAATTATTAAATTGAATCTATTTAAGCTAAATGTAATTAAAATTGAAGCAAACGATAAAAAAAACTGAAAAGTGATCTGGTACTCCAAAACTGATCTAACTAAAACAATAGCCCCTTGGATGACTAATTAAGTTTTTTTAACTTATATTTATTGAGAACAACAATGTAGCACTGAGGTTTTTGTTCTGTTATTGCAAAATTTGCATTTTTTTTTTTGTTCGTTTAATGCTGTAACTCGTCTACGTAAGAACTTAACCGGTATTCACTTTCACTACTAAGTACTAGCATATTTAGTTAAAAGAGGTTTTGATTTTTGTATGCACTCTCACTGTGTTTTTATTTGCTACAGACATAATTTCATTTGCGATTTTTAATAATTTTCACGGCACACCTATTCCTGTTGTGTGTTCTATACATATTAATTCAAATCAACCAATCACGTTTCGAAATCCTATTTTACTTCATGAAGAATATTTTATTGGTTTATTTTCAGAAATAAAAAAATATGGAGATTCATTTGATTTTCTTTGAGTCTATGTTTCACAGATTTAACTTAAAATATCTCTAAACTGAAGTTTGTATTGTGGAGATTTGGTTTTACAATAATTTGAAAATATAAACGCACATATATACATTAATTCTTGGTGTCTTATACTTATTCTATGGTGTTTATAATTTTTGTCTTTTGTTTTTAAATGTTATGTTTCTTTACTAATTTGTAATAAGGTAACTTCCTGAGTGAGAAGGCGTGGAATTTTTAAATGAATTCTGGTTTAATCATGAATTTTTTTGTCCTCATTCAAAAAGAACATTTTAAATTACTTAGTTGCCTTTCTTGACTTTAATGTCTTATTTACTTGATTTTTAATTTGTAGGTTTTAGTATTATTGAAGTTTCTAAGTCTATTGTAATTTTTTTTTAAAGTCACTAGTTTTTAATTTTCTTATGAAACGAGTTTAATTTATTATTTGAATTCTGTTTATTTAGAATTAACATCTTTAAAGCATGTGTGTCGTTCAAAATCTTTAATTCAAGCAATTCGTATTATTCATCACACATATGGTTCTTTTAAAATACATAGTACAGCGCAAAGTAATCAGTCATAATAGAAATAAGACAAAATAGGTCGTAATGCCATTCAACCAAGTCAGCGAACGGGTAACAAATGAGACAAAAACGAGTAATTCACTTTCCTGAACGGGTTTTTTTTTTTTTATTATTATTATTATTAATGTTAAGTTGTTTAAAAGAACGAATAAAAAGAGTGGTTGAACGACATTGAATCGATTCACTTTCTGAACAAGTTTTACATCTGCGGAATAGAGCCAAAATATGGGTGCGCCCTATGTTCAACACATGACAGATTCTTTGTCCAATTGGATGGTCATCTGACCGGAAGAATCCCAATGGGTGACCGGAAACGAAAGAATTGGTAAGAAGGTGTGAAATTACGAATCACTAATATTTAAAATATATAACGCTTGCTTCATTGATTCTTGCATAACATACAATAGATTCTCACATAAAGGGTTCTTTCCCAAGCTCTGGGGAAGGGGCAGATATAGTAGACTTACGTTAAAGCTGCAACTTGGTGGTCAGTTTCAGGCTTCACGTAGCTGACCTTAAGGTAGAATAATGAGAAAGGGGGCGATATTGCATGTTAAATATAGATAACCCATCTCAAAATTTTCATGTGAAGAGGCGATAGAGTTAGGAGATATCGGTTACATAGGATTTCGTTCTCCAAATTTGATCGAGATTTAGAATGACGAGATCCGTTACCTTAAGTTCGTTTTTACTCCAGTCAAACAAATTGTCATTTATCAGCGCAAAGTTAAAATATTAAGTCCCTTTTTGGTAATTTGTAATGTTATTTCTGTTCATTTTATTTTTAGCACAACTAATTTTCTTAAATAGAGAGAGATAATTAACACTAGCCTTATTTATTTTTGCAATTTTTTTAAAATTCCTAATAAATATTTTATTTTGATGCAAATGGTACATAATTAATTCTCGCACGCAATCATACATCATTTATTCGACTATTATATTATTTTGATTCTTCTTATTATTATTTTGTATAAAATAAAAACAGCGCTCATTATTTTTCTTGTTAGCAAAATTGTTATAATTTCTATGAAAACGCTAAATTTGAAAAATAAATCTTAATAGGAATGTTTTTATATGGATCACACCTTCTCAAAATTCATAAAATACAACTATGAAAAACCTCTTTTAAACGTTTTAGTTTTGTGGTTATTTTTTTTATATATATTTGTTAATTATACCAAAAGCAAAGTAAAAACAAATTAAAGAACTTTTCGTTTTTTCTTTTTGGAAGCGTTTACAAAGGAGCTTTTTTTTTTTTTTTTTGCTGTTTATTACGCAATTTCAAGAGGAAAATACTTTATCTTGTTTTAATAATAAAAGCAAAACTTTTAATGTTGTGAAAATGGGCAAGAATAATTTGGTAAAAAAAAAACTGTGCTCAGTATTTTATATGAAGAATATATATAATTTCTATTTCGTTTTTACAGGCTATTAAAAACTCTATGTAAATGTTTTTACATTTTTTTTGATTTAATAGGAAATCAAATTGGAAAAAAAAGGTAAACACTATTTTCTGAACAATAAAATAAAAACTACGCGTGTAAATTTTGCTAAAATCAGAAGTATATTCATTTTTCACGCAGAAACATCGAATATCATTCACACATTTTAAGTTTCCATTTCCATTAGGAGATTCATCGCCGCAGTTTCTCGCCAAGATGAAGATGAATAGTCCATCGTGGAAAAGAGAGTTTCACAGACACCTCTGGATAAAAATTTCCCCCGGAGGACGGGGGGAAGAGAAAAAGCGAAAAGAGGAGGTTAGAATGAAAAACGTGCCAAAAAAATACTACCTCTACAAGCCGCCATTCCTGTCTCGTAAAACGGACAAATCAGCGAAATGGCGCCGAAAGTAACCTCGTTCTCATTGGTCCGCGGCCCAGACGTCTGCCATTTTAACGCGCTCTCTTATAAATAGCATAGCCTGGCGATGTGCGCGCGGTAGCGTTATTATTTAGTGTTGTGGAAAGCATCGCTGCAGGAGGACGCTCGCCAATCGCTCTAATTTGGAATAGAATAACTATTAATCGCCAAAAATATTTAATTTTTTCTTCATTATTTACCTCTTTGAATCTTCTTATTTCCGAAGAGTTTATCGTTTCCACCTGCGAAAGTTTTCATCCGAAGATAATAATTGTTTGGTTTGATTGAAGAGAAAAATCGAGCTGTGGAAGAGACAGAGAGAGATTTCGGTTTAATGTTACATGCGCGCAGAAATGGATGCTCATAATCATAATCCAAGAATATTTAAATTTACTAAGGTAAGATTTTTCAAAATACGTTTGCTGCATTTTTATGTTTATTTATGAGGATTTTTAAATGCGGAAAATGTTTTCCGATTTGATACTTTCATTTTTCTAACGATGCCATGTTCTCCATATGGAGGTTCCGACTGGAGTAATTGAATGTAAATATTTACATTTTTCCGTTTTTCCCGCGTAAACAGATTTGTTTTGTGTTTGGTTCTTAATTAATATATGTTTCAAAATAAAAATAAAAATTCTTATAAAGGAAATCAATAATAGTAAAAAAACTATTTTTAATTCTTTTCAATTGGAAAAAAAATAATAATAAATGTTTGGAAATTGATTGCATATTTTTTGAGATTAACTATCTCAGATAAATTTTTTTTAAAATTATTTTGATTTAAATTATTTATAATCATGATGGAAAATATTTCGAATGTAGTACCATAATATGGGAGTTAATTATATATGTATTGTTTAATTTTTAAATTTTTATCTTGTTCGCTAATGGTGTACCATTCCTTTTGAAAAGTTAGTAATTAATGTTTCATAATTGCTTTTTACTAATATAACACAGATTGAAATTTCTATTTCGCTTTTCCTTTAAAATGCGAAATTGTTTGTTTATTATTACTTAATAACTGATATTAATTTCATGCCACCGAATTCATTTTACTAATTTTTTTCGTAAAAAAATTATTTACTGAGAAAGATGTTTCAAAAATTTTCAATATGCTGTAATTTATTAACAATACAGTGAAATAAATTTAATAATTTCGTGTACATAGTAATTCATTTTTCTCAGCACTTAAATAAATAAAAAGGAGGATTCAGAAAAGAATGCTTCAATTATTTACTTACAATGTTTGACTATTAATTAACTAGTTTTGGGGATTTTAAAACAAGTTGATATTGAGCTAGTTAAAACCTGTTAATCTACAATGTTATTTTTTTAAAATAAGTTTTCCTCGTTCAAGTCATATTTCTCATTAGGAATAGATGTATATCACCAGTTTAATTCGTGTCCATCTTACTTTTTTTTTGAAAACGTTTAAAAAAAATTTTTTTTAGCTCTTTTTAAGCCCTTATTTGATACTATTTTTTGTTTGTTTGTTTTTGTTTGCTTCTAATCCTAGTTTCTTGGCTCATCTTTTCGATTTTTTTTTTTTTTAAACTGGATACCGGTTTCGTTCGGATTAAATTATTAAAGTTCTTTTCTATGTTTAATTTCTGAAGACGGAAGTATGTATTCAGTCACACCTACATTATTACTTAAATATTTGAGTTAATACATCTAAACAGTTTATAGGTCAAATATTAAATTTTCACAATTGATCAATATGGTAGTTTTTCAAAAGTTTCGTATCAATTCCTTTAAACAATCGGTTTATATCCACGTGCACCATTTATTTTCTGAAACCTTATTTTCATTGATCTGTTTTCGTTTTTGAGTGACTCCTTGGCATTTTTTAGCATGACTCATGTTTTTAGTCACAGATCGATAAGTGATTGTCATGCTCTACATTTTTTTTCTTCAAAATTAATCCCTCGACATATGTACAGCTTGAACATACCATTACTTTATTGATGATCAGAGTATTTTAATTTAGTTTGTTAAAACATTTATTTTTTTTTCAAAAGTAGGTAACGGTTTCCATCACTTTAGAATAAACGGAATTTTCAACCTCTAGACACGCTACAATGTTTATTGACAACGTTTCGTACTCACGGATTACCTTTCTTGCGTGATCCGTTGACAGCGCCATCTGTAGGATTGCGGTGTAACTTGCGGTCATTTGATTTCAAGGTTAGAGGTGTGCCTAAGGTGCTATTTACATATTTGTTTGTTTACAGTTACGCCACGCTGGATCAATGCGACATGTAGAATTTTCAACATTCTTTTTAATTATTGATGTTATAAACATAGATATGATGCTATTAATGAACGAGCTTTAATTTCTATCTTTATAGCAAGCTATAAGAGTTATATTAGAAATGCTATCTTAAGGATTTTTTTAAATTTTAAGTAAATTTAGAAGTTATTTTGTTATTTTTAAAATTTTGTTTAGTTATTTTGAAGTTATCTTGAAATTTTTAATTCGGATAAAATTTTATGGATAGTTTTTTTTAATCAAGTATTATATTTTTAGCTTTTTACTTAATTCTTGAAAAAAATACAAATTTAATAATATTAGTTAAGAATGAGTTTCAGAAGTGCACTTAAATCATAATGTTGGAATTACGAATACCTTTAAAATCACCAATTAAAACAAACCATAAAGATCAATTAAAATTCTTTAATCCTTTGATTTATTTTCTGTGTATTGTTTTATTCTGAATTTAAAATTTGTTTATTATGCTAAGAAATATAGTGTTAAAATAATAACCTATGTTTATAAATAATTGATTTATTGATGAGCATATATACGTGTGCAGTATTTATTTTCGAATGAATTAAGTAAAGTATAGTTTAAAAAAATTTTGTGTAATAAACAACTAAGCAAAATTTTAATTTCTTATAAATCTCAATGGTTTCTACAAATGATTATTTATTGCTCCTGTCATGTTAAAAATGTTATATATTTATTTTTTTATCTGTTTTAATGCATTTCGCATAATACATCTTCGTATGATACATCAAAATTAAGATTTTTTTAAAAAATATTCTTTAAAAAATGTAATATTTTCACTCGCATTCGTTATCGTTCGAACATGAAATAAATTTAAATAAAAGTGTAATATTATAGCGCATTTAGTAACTAAGTATTTAATTAGCCATTCAAGGGGCTATTGTGTTAGATAGGTTATAAATTACGTACCAGATCACCAGTACCAGTACCTTGAATTTTAATTACTTGTAGCTAATTTCAATTCAATAATTTAACGTTTGCTTTTATTTTAATTACATGTAGCTGATATAATATTCAATTAATAATTTATAGTTTCCTTTAATTTTAATATCGGAAAAATTTACTATTGTCCATTTCTATATATTTCATCGTTTACTTTAATTCTTATATTTGTGTAATTTAATAACAATAATAAAAAAAAAAGCTCATCTTAGGTGGTTAATTCTGCTCTTTACAAAACTTTGCATGGAACGTTTAAATGTTTTTTTTTCTTCCTAAAATACATATTTTGCTTTGTAAAGTGATAAAACACGGTTAACATACATAGTAATGTACTTTAAAAGTTATGACAAATCTGCAATGCATTTATCTCTTTATTGGAAAAAGCAGTTTTATGTAACTTAAAATACTCAAATATTTCTTTTTTTTTTTTGCATTATAAAAAAAAATAATAATAAAATTTCCAATGTTCCAATAAATGTAGAAGCAGGACTCTGAATTCTTTTTTCGTGGTTATTTATAGGTTCCGATGTTTGGATATCTAATAGCGTTTCATGTATTTAAATGAATATCGATACATATTGAAATTCAATAACCTTTCTATAATCTGGAATTCAATGATTCGGCACATTCTTTGTTCCGATACCTATCGAGCGGTTCGCTTTCGGATTTTATCGTATGGATTCGGGAGTTTGTTGACCTTGACTGGTTCGTGGAACAGTACTGCTCGCATTTTCGCTCAATGTTTATGGTAACTGACAGTTTTTCATTTCAGTAGAGTATTTCATGTTTTCTCGGGAATTACAAATCACTTTTGCACAATATTGCAACTGTGCACGTATAGTGTACTGCACATTAAAATGTTCGCGAACCCCAGCAGATGTTCTAATGCCATTAAAACGGATAAGCGTCAAGCATGTAAATAGTAGTTCGTTACATTTTATTTTAAATACCACTGTATTGTGTTAATTTTTCTTACGTGTTGTGTTTTTAAATAATACGAGAATTATCAATTGAATTAACGCTTCAATTTAATTTTGTGTTTGCCAGAAGGACGAAATATTTTGTCGGATGTTTATATCGTCTGCACAGGCTCAAAATTTGCATAAACACACAATACATACATGTTTTAATCGTATTTTTTTTAATCTGAAGGGATTATCTTTAGGTATTACTTTTAAAATTATGTTGACGCTCGATAATCCTATAAAATCGCATATTTTGCATTGACATGGCATTGGTCTCGAACGTGTCGGATTAAAGTTACCGTTTTGTACTTTCACTACTAGAAATGGAATCCCGAATAATACGCACTGAAAGAAATTCCGGATTCCTGCCCTAAATAGTCAAATCACGAATTTAAATACGTAGAAATTGAGAGTGATTCTTTCAGACACCATATATTTCGTTCAACTGTGAGAACGTAATCTGGCTGTATAAACAAAACGAGCCCGAAGCTGATTCTACTACTGATGAGCATGAATTATTACTAATTGGAACTCCTGTACTTTTTTCTTCGAAATTTAGATTGCACTATTTACTGTGAATTTCGACTGATGGGTTTTATTTATGGAAGCTTTTTATTTAATTTTTTAGTACATCAATATCAATTATATGTCCTTCAGTAGATCGAGATTAATTGAATTCTCTGTATGTGATGCCTGTGGCCAATATTCTATTTACATATTTGCTTGTACGTTATTTAAAAGTATGGTTGTATTGTTGTTAACATTACACTGATATTTTATACTGAAAGAGTAATGGCAATGACAGATTTCTAATGATTGATAATGCTTTTATAAACTCAATAAATAACGATAAAATTCTACGGTGATTGTTTTAATTAAATTAAGCATAGAACTTATGCAGTGTCCAAGTTAGAAAAAAAAAAGAACTCTTTTTAGAAGTACTAATATTGCACGACCTTTATTACATTGCAATTCTTTTTATTGCAATATATAACAGTTGTTATGACAAAATAAATTATCCATATCTCTTTCATAAAAACAATTATTTTTAAACTTCAGCTAGTTACAAATTTTGTTTGTGGTTATAAAATTTATAAGACAATTTTAGATCCTAAATTTCAATTAGAAATCAAGATGGCCTTTTAATTCAATTGTTTAATTAATACAGATGAATTAAACTTACGCGAGGGAGACTTAATCTAGTTAAGTAAGAGGGAAAATTGTTAAAAAAATTGAAAGTGCTACCATCGTTTTTAGATTAAGAAAATATTTCAAAATAATACTCTATCACCGATAAAATATTTACTTTGTACGACGGAATTACAATTCGAACTGATAAACCATAATATCAAAATTATTTAAAAATAGTTTTATTATGCCGTGTTGGCAACACAGGCTTATCGTGTCTGTATGACATATTAAGGTATTATGTTTGCACTATTTTACAATCGATTTATGTTGTTTATTTATTTATGGTACAATTATATTTAAAAGATTTTTATGGTTCTCTATTTAGACGACAATTGAGAAAAAAAATTCTATGACTTATCAGTCTTCTAAATAAATAAATTTTAGACTTATATTTTATTTTGTTTTTCAATAATTATAATCAAATAACTTTTAATTGAACACGTGAAGAAATGATTATAAATTCGATATACGAGTATATTTGAATTTTGACTTCAGTATAATAATAATTAAACATAATATGAAATACATAGTCTGTGGAAAAACAGAATTGTGTCACTGAAAACTATCCGTCACTGAAATGTGAAAGTAGATGTAGTGATGAATTGCAACTTAATATTGCTTTTAGGATTTGCAATGTGTAGAAATATATATTGCATAATGTACTGAATCTTTTACAAATATCATTTCGTCAAAGAATAGTTCAATTCCTTCATCTTATTATAATGAATGAAATTTTCAAAAAATAAATAAATGTATCACATTTATTATTTGGTTTGGATATTTTGAGGTTCTTGATAATTGAAACATCATTATCATTTCATTTAACTGGGACCAACTGTCTTATAAGATTGTTTTCAAAAATTATTTATCTGTAAATTTATAATTGTTTTAAAATCACGCTAAAAATGTTATTGATATTAAAAATAAGTTAGTAATAGAATAAAAATCCACAAACTTATTCCAATATGAATGTATGTTGCAAACATTTTATAAATAATTCCGGTTAAGTAATGTAAGAAAGTCATTTTACGCTGTGCGGATATTTTTTTGAATATTCTTTTTCTTTTTAAATATATTTATCGAAGCAAATAATTGAAAATGCGAAAAAGAATTTATAGACTCAGTACTAATCGATATTTTTAATAAATTTAAATGAATTCTTATTTTTTAAAATAAATTACTGCAAAAGTAAATGGACCATAAAAAAAGTTTAAATCTTTTTCGCACACGCGCCCCCGCCCGCACACACACACACAGATTCCTATTCTCCAGCTCAAAAGTAAAGAGTTCATTCCTATTTTTTGATCTAATTCCAAATTATCCTTTTATTTATTAGATCAAGCGCTCATAAAATCTGTTGAATCAACTTTACCGTTTTCATAAATCGGTTAGAAATAATCCTTTCTAGAATGATAGACGTCATGTTGATCCCTCAGAATCCCTACATCCCATACTTTGTGAATTACCACGTGATTTGGATGTATCGCCGGATATCCTTACCTATAAAATCGATCGCTTGAATACTGTGCTAAATTTTATATTGCAGAAGCCAGTTCTGAAGAAACTAGTTGGTAAAAATAACGCAATATTTTTTTTATAGTTGTGTGTTCTAATTAAAAGATAAAAATTTTATAATCGAATGTTCTGTGCAAAGTTTTGCAAAGAACAGATTTAGCTACCAAGGTTTTTATAATTATTATTAAACTACTCTATTAAATGTAAGAATTAAAGTAAACGATGAAGTATCGAGAAATGGACAATAGTAAACTTTATCGGTATTAAAATTAAAGCAAACGATAAATTATTAAATTGAATATATTTATGCTAAGTGTAATTAAAATTGAAGCATACGATAAAAAAAAATTGGAAAAGTGATGTGGTACGCCAAAATTGATCCAACTAAAACGATAGCCCCTTGAATGGCTAAAAAATCGAAACTTTTAGAATGTATTTTATTGTGGTATAGTCCTATTTACTTTATCTGCGGTACGGGTTTCAATACGTTCGATGAAAAAGAATTCACGACAGTTAAATGAACAGTATTTCAATTCTCTGATAGACTTCCGTAAATAAAACTTTAAATTTTTAAAAAGAGTAAAAGATGTGTGTGTTGTATGAAATAAAATTCTTAATTTTATAAGCGTTTTTTTCTTACGTAATAGCAAAAATAAATGTATCCAAAGCATGTTGAATTTCCATGTCAGAAACTGTATATCTGTATATTCATTACAACCTTAAATTCTTACGCTATATCCCTCACTTTTCCTAATCCTGAATGTTGGTTCAGTAACTCCCATAATTTACCTAGTTCGTGTATTAGCTGTCATGTTATGATATGTTCGGCCAGCTGTATGCACATCCATTTCTAATTCAAATGATGCAATGTTTAGTCTCATATACGAAAACGCAGAAAATGACCTCTAAATTTATTCATTTTGTCTGGTCTGAATCGAAGTAATATATTGTTCTAGAACACATTTGTTATGATTTTTTTAATCCATCGTTAATCAATCAAAACGATGCTTTTGTAGACTGGAGCTTAAGACGAACTTTTAACATGTCTAGATTTGTATTTGAGGGTAATGAACGTGGCATCGAAGTGGTGTCTGCGACGATGATGTAATAATGCACGATTTGTCTGAAAATATTGCGGTTTGCTTTAAAAATTATTTATTTTGTTTAGATGCATGTATTTCGGAGAACGAATGTAGGACATGGTGTTGGCTTGACTTTTATATCTGCTTGCTTTTATAACAAATTAAAAGTGTATAATTTTCTTGGAAAAATATTGCGGCTTTATGTATTATTTTGTAATGGTTTAATTTGATTCAACTGTTGCCGTTTGTGGGTAAAGGATTTTCGAAGGTTATGCATTTAACATTCAGTAACATTATTGTAGTCATTTTAATGTAGGTTCTCCAAAAGCTTTTGGGTCCAACCCAGGACAAATTTTTGAAATCATTTAATAAAAGTCTTAACAGTTTACGGAAGCATTTACTATATTTATTTATTTAGTTGTATTTTTCACTATACATGATTTTTTTTTCCAAAAATTATTTATTTGGTTTAAATGCATTATAAAATTGACGACAAGAAAGTCCTGAACTAATTTTGCAGATGT
Organism: Nephila pilipes; assembly: GCA_019974015.1. Classification (NCBI taxonomy): domain Eukaryota; kingdom Metazoa; phylum Arthropoda; class Arachnida; order Araneae; family Nephilidae; genus Nephila; species Nephila pilipes. The sequence goes on along the minus strand of BMAW01060325.1, from coordinate 958,315 downwards.
TTAACAGTAAAGCTTACCCCTTTCTGCAGAGCAAATGTTCTCCATATTTGAAAAACCCTATCAGTTGGAGCAGATGTCCCAGGAAAAGACATCGCAAATTCAACCATTTCAGAAACATTTGCAATATGAAATACCAGTCTTTCAAAACATTTTAAAAAATACCTTCCTCTTTTGTACATTAGTACATGGTACTTTTTCAAAACCTGAAACACAATCTACCTTTTGTTTTTGACCTACCTGGTTCAACAATATATTCTCATCAAGTAGGTCATTGATATTTATGGAATCTTTTATAATTTCATTAAAAACTTGAGCGCTGTCTTCTAAATCAGACCAAGCAATTTCAGTTCGAAAATTTATGCACTCTGAAACTAACCAATTTTAACTAAACTGAAACTCTTCAACTCTTAAGTATATTATTGGATATAAGAAATATAAAAATTGTTTACGCCTGAGAAGAATTTTTGTTCCTTAACATCCAAAGCTTAGGTTTAAAATTAAAAAAAAGAAAGATCATTGCCAGTCATGAAATTCTGAAACTCCGGGTATTGCACCGGATAGCATTAAAAAACCAGGTCTGTCCAGGATAATTCCGGACGTATGATAAGCTTATTTTTATCATGTTAACAAAATTTGTTAATATTTATCTTTTCTTTGTTTACAATACATATTTTTCGCAATGTGGCGAATAATTTTTATAGTTGTCTTCGTCCTTTTAAATAATAGAATTCAAACTTCCGGAATATATTTTGTACATTTTTAACCTTGATATATGACGAGATTGCTTTGTTGCATTGATCTGAATTGATAAATAACTGGATTGTCTGCTATTTGTGAATGTCAGTGCGAGTAGAAACACCTGTAAAAACGTATAGGAACTGTAAATAGATTACAGAATCTTATGGAACAATTGGAGTTGTGAAATTGCTGCAAGATGTTAGCAATTCTTCAGAATCCAATTTAGGCTATTATAATCTTGCACTTTAGCTTTTCCTGCTTGGCTATATTTACGATTTTCTGTAAAGTTTCTAGTCCATTTGTAGAGTCCATATAGAATATATTTCAGACAGAGAAAAAAAAAAATGAACAGAAATGAAATAAAAAAGGAGTTGTATATTTTAAAAAAATATATTGTTATAGAAATTAGTTGAATTTTAAATGAAGAATATTGCGTCTATTGTGTTAGTGAATTCAAAATATAATATTAAAAAAACATTTTTTAATGTTACGAGCTAGTGTCATATTCTTTTCCTTTAGATCTGTTCTTTATGCATTCTTTCGAAGACGACCGTTCGATTGAGTGGACTTCGACTTAGGTACCCAATTAGAATACTTTGTTCTTCACTTCTACCTTTTTTTTTAAATTTCTACTATTAGCTCACACTCTCTCTATATATATCTTGTTCAAATTTTCAATCGTCAATAAAATACTTTTTATTCATCCACTCAAGTTCAAATACATTTTTTTAAACATGTAGTGGATGACACTTGGTGTTAATAAAGTTTTTCATATATTAATTCATTTAATTAAATTTAATTGGTGAAAATGCAGTTTAGCCCAACCACTTGGCACGATTTCAAAAAATGCCAAACTTGAGCGGAACAGGGTACCCACATTTGGCGAAATACCGCCAAATAATTCCTGTCGCCAAGGGTGGTTGAGCTAAACTGCATTCCAACCATTTAATTTATCGGATGAATTAATTAATTTTAGTTTTACATGGGAGAAAAAAAATTGCCTCTTAATATTGTGATTCTGTCATATGTATATACATATTTATATTAATTGTAATTATTTAATAAAAAGTAACTAAAATCAACTTTTTCTTTGTTGACCAAAGTAGGAATTGACTTTAATTTTTATTTTTATATTACTTGTGTAGTTTAACCTTTCATCTACCTCAGCGACGTTAAAAAAAATTAATATTAAGGAATCAAATGGTGAATTAATATGAATTTATCAAATGATTAATGTGTAAGTAGTTTGTTTTCTTACTGTATCGTGGAATGGTATGTTTTAGGACCGTGCGTAAAATATTTTTTTTTTCTCATGGGAAATCTCTTCACCTCTATGAGGGTTTCAACTAAAGTTTAATTTCTTTTATATCCAAATGTTAATTCGAATAATTGATTGATTTTAAAAAATAATTTTTTCTACTCAAATTTACCCGGTTTTTTTTTTAAAAAAAATATTGGAATTTTTCTGTATAATGGCATTATACGTTAGTTCGGTTCATCATTTTCGTATTTTTCATGCTTTAATTAGTTGTCATTATATTTGCATGCATTTTCAACATTCAATTGATACAGATATTTAGTAAATGTTATCTAATAATGTTACTCCTAATGTTGCACGAAATGATATCTACTATTGTTGCTAAATGGATTAGTTATAGTTATGTGTTTCGAGCATAACAATGATATAAATGCCTTACTCAATATAATGATGTAAATACCTTACTCGAAATAATGATATAAATGCCTTTCACGAACAAAACGCTATAAACTAGTTGCGACATTTTGAACAAGTCAACATAGAAAAGTTGCCACTCACGGAAATATTCTACGATTTGTACAAGATCAACTATCGAATATTCAAAACGGAATTAAATATCAGCGTGTTGATAGTATAAATGAACCTGATTCAAAACCAAGCATGAAATATTTCATACATGTATGTATTTAACTATTAAGTTTTTTTTTTTTTTTTCTTTTCTAAAATGTTCAAACTTAAATTTAATACCATAAAAATTTACATAAAATGTAAACAAAATATTGAATTATTTCAAAGCAAAAGCATTAAAAAAAATTAATGTAATTACAATGCAGAATTAAAAAATGAGCCTATATCAGGTAATAGTGAATTCCCCCTTCTCTCATTTTTTGACGAATTCTTTTTTAATATTAAAATGGATGTATAAGTTCCGTTCCGCAACAATCAGTTTCATTTACAAATGTTTAAAAACGCCAATTAGATTCCTCTATCTAATTTTAATACAATATACCTCGAAAGTGGTCTTCGTTTATTATTTAAGATATATACATTTGCTTGTAATCAATTTTTTCCCCCTCATGCCTTTCATCTTTAAACCAAATTCCTATTAAACAAGTCTTACAGCGTGTTACATTTAACTTCCTTGAACGACTTACTTTGGTCCCTGTACCTGTATTGAATAAGGTTGTACACAAAGTAATTGTGTGACCAGAAATAGTACCTGTGTGGCCGCTTTGGAAATGTTTGGCAACCTACCTGTAGTGACCTTGACCTAATTAGAAAGTGCGTGTTGGAACTTAATTATATCCAAATGAACTCTTGCTTCTGATCGTTTTGAACTCCTGCCAGTCCACGCATCCATCATGTTATGTAAAAATTCGAAACTGAGTCACATTTGAACACTTTGTCTGGGTGTTTAAAGATTTCGTCGTGACAATAACGTTGCAAGGCATCTTTGAAATTCGAGTTTTACGAATCACAGTAATCGGGACAATTAGCAATCTATTTTAACACAGAATGTTTAAGAATGTTATGTAATTGGAGGGGTCGGCAACCGTAATCTGATTTACAAGTTCCGTGCTACGAATGACCCATCTCCTGGATATCTTAGCGATCCTTCTCCATTTTCGACCTTTTTTCTTTTCCAACAATTTTTACCTCCCCTCGCCTCTGTATTATTTCCATACCCAGCCATTTCGGAGTTGTAGGCAGTGAACAAGAGCAGACTGTAAATTCTATGCAGTTTCCAGTTTCGCTTTTGGACATCAAACTTTTCATTTAAAAAGCAATTTAAATGACACGGCAAGAAGCGGGGAACCTTAAAATTAACCACAAACTGCACTTACTGTTATTGGCCATAATTGAAACGTGGCCTGATGTTCCAATGTGTTGATTGGTTTTATTAACGTCGCACTAGAAGCAACACGAGGACTATTGGCGACGGACTTCGTAATTTTGAACCTCGGTCAAGTAACCTCTGCGCCACAAACCTCTCCTAACCGCCGCGCCACGCTAACGGGAGAACTTTGGACCTCGAGACATTTAACGTTCATCAGCTCCGGCTACACGGCGTATCTGTGGTGGCACCAAGGATCGAATCCACGACTTGACGGAAACTGCCGGCCTCGAGTCCGAGACCATGACCACTAGGCTATCGCGTCCACGATGTTCCAATCAGAAGAGCGGATGTCAGGGTTGACTCGCCTTCGCATTCGACATACTCATTTTACACAAAAACATCGTTTGTTCGACGAAAATATTTCCGAGTATCCTTCCTGTCATGTCCCATTCTCTGATCATTATTTATTAATAGCTTGTCCAATATATATTTATCATCTTATCACTTTTTTAAAAATTTATCAGGTTTAAACTTGTCTGATTTGTGTGTGAGAGAGATAGGAAACTACTAAAGAAACTTATATGTACCTTTATATAGAATTAGCTTTTATATATCATATTTGAAATTTTAACTCTTGTTTTGCATTATTTCTTATGAGATTATATTTTCAGTTATCTTTTTATAATTATATGCTATAATAAAAATATTCTCAGATTATATAAAAAAAAATGGTTGGAACTGCTCCATAAGATTAGGTTCTTGCGCCCTATAAACTCAACTGTTCCTCACTCATAAGTTCCTTGATTCAAGCATAGAACATTATTATCATGAGATTCGTTATTATCAGAAGAGTGTCGTTTTCAGTGATGTGGTGTGGAAATTTGGTGAGTGTGTGAGGTATCGTTCAGATGTAGTCTTCGTCCGCTTGTGGATCAGAATTTCTTGATATATTAGCGATTACTGGTATTCAAACTCATTGCTGAACGTGCTTGTGTGTAACTAGTAAAATTGAATATTATGGGAGCATTGTGCGAGAAAATTTCACTGTAAATAAACAAATTTGTTCTGAATTTGTAAGATATCATTAAGAATCACTCTCTGTGCGTCAATGGAACAATTTTCTTCTGTACATTTGTTTCTGTTTGTTTTGGAACAAGATCAAGTCCATTTCTGTGGAGGAGACTTGGAAAAATACTAATAGTTTAGATGACAATCTGCCTACATATTCAAGTAATTTTTAAGACTTCAAAAAAAAATAATAAAACAGAGTAAAATAGTTTTCATTGTAGCATGCATCTGGTTTATTTTAGTGTTTATTAATAATTCTGAAACTCTTCGAAAATTAAAAATTTATTTAAAACCAGTATAGTTATATTTTGCTACAAAGAGCTTTATTATTATTATTATTATTATTATTTTTTTTTTTAAAAAAAAGAGAAAATTTTTACGCCTTTTACGATAAGCTCAGGCCTTTCCTAAACATATTTAAATTGTTTGGGGCATGACACAGAAGGTATTATTATTTCACTTCACTTCATTTGTGATTTCTTGAAAGATTTTGGTATCGTGGACTTCATCTAGTTTTCGGTTAGACCCTTTCAGTATAAATCCAACAACAACCTTTTTGAGATTTATTTTTTTAAAAAAGGAGAGAAGTGCTATTTTTAAAGATAAGCCTTTTAGAGCTTTATTATTTTTTTTTTAAAAAAAGGAGCCTTATGATAATCCTTTTAGAGATTTTTTTTTTTAAAAAAAGAAAAGTGCTATGTCTTATGATAAACCTTTTAGGGTTTCATTATTTTTAAAAAATATAAAGAGAAATTTTATGCTTTATGAAAAGTCTTTTAGAGCTTTATTATTATTTTTTAAAAGAAATAAAAGCTTTATATTTTATGATAAGCCTTTAGTGGAATTTATCAATACAATTAAAATGTATCCTATTATAACAGTAATTAAAACTATCAAATAATTGCATCAGCATCAGATTTTAAGATAAGCTGTCAAAAATTTCATCACCATAGGTTTTTAGCACGAATAAGTAAAAAATATATTAATTTTAAATACACTCCAATATTATCATTTAAAAACATTAAAAACGATATATGTTAAGGATATTAAAGCTATATAAATCTACTATTCAAGCAGACAAACTTAAAATGTAACTTTATCTGTTTGACTGGCATGGTACTCTGGCAAAACCAACATCTTTTCAAGTCTACTATTCATATATATTGACATGTATTTATAGACTGCTGTTTATCTGTCTGCAAGATACATTCTTGGCAAAATGTCTTTTATCCTTTACGTTTAGAACTTGCCATTTTCTACTCTATTTAGTGAAGGAAATAGATAAATTGAAAGAGGAACAAGATTAAACAAATATTGATAGAGTGTATCTTTTAAAAACCCTTCTCCGAGGTTATTAGTCATAGGATGATCTATTGCTAGTAAAACTCTCTTAGTTTTCTTCGGAATGCGTTCGAAAGCATTTATTTTTCTCGCAAAGAATATCTCAGTACATGGCCTTAGAGTGTTTTAGTTTGTAGATAAGAAAAATCAATTTCCCCCTGTAAACGAATCTTTGAAATGTGTCTAAAAAAACGTAAGTATCATAAAATTTAACAGATGTAACAATTATTTTGGGCAAATTTCGAGCATTAAATTTAAGAGTAAGTTAATTATAATTAAAAATATGGAAAACTATAACGGAAATATGGGATTTTATTTAATAATTTTTGAACGTTTTACATTCACAGTTAAGCTGGCTATTAAATACTTTTCTTTGTAGCAATATTCTGCAGAATTGACAAATATTTGAAATACATCTAATTGAGATCTTTGGAAACAATAGTATTACTCGGAACATTTTCAAAAGGACGGAATAGTAATTTTATTTAAAGTAGGATTCCTAGGGATGGATTCACTATTTTATTTTTTGAAGAAAGACTAAACAGAATACTGGATATGCTACGTTGTACGTCTGCAATACATTTGTATTATGATATAAATTAATTGGAACTAAAAAAATATATTAACCAAACTCTTAAATGGCTATATTTTTTGTATAAGTTTGAAGTGTCGAGTACATCTTCCCGATATTATCAGTTGTTGTGTGCATCCACTGAAAAGAACACTCTACCAGTGGTTCCTGGGATTGTGTGTACTGTGCGATTAGATCACACAGTACACTTAGATAAAGTAAGCGACTATATTCATTTGAATAGGGTTAATATACATGTTGAGATAAGATTAATTTACAGAGCTATAGATTGTTATTTTACATTACTTTTACATTCTTATGTCGTCTTCGCGACATGATCGAATATCGAATACTTCTATATGTTCCCCAAGTGCTTCTTTCAGAGTCCTACCTTTGCATTACATGTAAAAAAATATAACAAATACAAACATTACTATTGCCAACGCCACCACTTTAGTGCGATCATCGCTCTGTTTGGCGTGCTGATGGTCTCTCTGTACGCTACGTTATGAGTAGATTTTGCCAAGCGTAATAAGCAAGTCTTATTGCCACGTATCCAAGATGGTTCCGAGTATGACGATTTTAGTAACGCAGGTACAAACACGCGCACATCCTGTGAACGTGTTTTCTTAGTGAATGTCGTGTTTTTTAATCAAATTTTCGCATTAAGTCTGACGATTTTAGCGATAAAATATGTGCTTTCCAGCATTTAAATAATAAATATACTTACAAATAATGTGTTTTTGAAAAACGGAAAGTCTCCAGAGCTGAAAATAGTTCAATACGTAGTAGTGGTCAAAGAAAATTTGAAATGATCTATGCTTTGATACTATTTATTTAAATCATTTTAATTGTATCTCAAATAATAAAAATAATCAACTGTTATTTTCAAATTAGAGCATATCACTGCATGTGTGAAATTCAAGTTAAGTTCATTAGCTCGACAATATTTCTATTTCTGGGATGAGTGACCATAACTTATGTTGGATAACTTATTTGGAGTCTGTGAGCCTCACGGCTTTTAACCACCATATCTTGAAATCTTTTGGAGCTGAACTTCAGCTTCACTTGCCAGTAGTGCAATTTTATTTTAAGGTTATTTTTTTAAAAAATAGTGGTAGTTTGAAAAGTATAATTATTTTTTTGAATTTAAAAGTACATTAAGAATTTTTAAAGATTTAATTTGTTCGTCAGAAAATTTAAGATTTTTAGTAAGAAGAAAGAACTTTCTATATAGCTAATGAATAGTAATAGTAGTAACTATGGGGCTTAACTTTAGCGACCAGACAATGGGGTAGCTGCCTTTTGCGTCAGTGTCCCAGTTGGAATCGGTGCTTATAAAAATTATTGTGAGAGATGTGAGGACGAGAGATCATGTTCTGATTGGATGCTGGATTAGATACGATTGGTGGAGAAGGATGTTGTTTGTGTCTATGGTAGTTTAAAGTTAAAAATTTTTGAGAGAGAATAGAAATCAGCAATTTATGAGGATTATTTGAAGTCTTTTAACTTTTGGGTCCGGATTGTAATCTGAAATGTTATGTAGGGAATTATTGTTGATATTCATAAGATTCTTAAAGAATTTCAAGGTATGGTGGTTCTAATTATAAGAAATTGAACAGCATTATAAATGTCAGTGTTTTTCACGAACCACCTGGCGTTAACGATTTGTCTTATAATATTGCTCTGTGATTTTTTTTTAGTTTATGTGTGTTTTAAAAGCAAAGACCATACCTTGTTACTGAGAATAATTGACGCCAGCATCATGTATGAAATTGAATGCAACTTTTACTGCAGCGATATAATAAATGACAGTCGATTTTTTTGTAATGAGAACGAAGAATGTTACCAAGTATTATCCTTACTTCATTTAAATAGATTATTGCTTAAACAATATCATCTTGAAATTGAAAATTCTTTGCTCCTTATATTAAGGCAATCCGTTTAAAAAGGTCATTTTAGTAAAAGCAGCATATGCTACCTTCCAACGCGATTGAAGCACGTGTGTGAAGCAACAAATAAAAAATAATTAAAAGCTTCAAAAATAATGAAAGAATATACTCACTATCTCTAAACGTCTCATCCACGTCTGGAATTAAAATTACCCACAGACGTGTACTCGCCAGTGCCATTATTAGTGCATTCCAGGAAGATGTTTTTGTTAAATAAAAAAGTCGTATCCTTTCTTTTCCTTCGTCTCTTCAATGAATCTTTTTTTTTGCTCAAGGCACGAAAACGTCCTATCAGCCGGACGAACTGATCGGAAATTCTAGTTTCCGCTATCCAAGGTTAGTGCCCTACATTGATTCGTTTGCATTGAATCCCGATAAAAAGTTTACTTCGTATTTCTAAGCTAAGGTTGTACGAGAAAAAAAAAATCGTGATGAGCAAGGATTTTTTAATAGTCCCCCCCCTGGAGTCCTAAATTTCTAGAGTTAAAAACGGATGCTTAGTTTCCTTTCTATTTGATAAATTTTTAAGTTTTGGTTTTAGAATCATACAACGCAGAAATTTCGGTTTTTGCAAGTTATTGATAACGTATTGGATAACGCACCGTATGACGCTTTTTTTTTTATTTAGTATTTCTAGACTAACCGGTTTCCATGGAAACGAGAAATATTTTCACTATGTAGATTAGTGTTGTGATTCACCATCTATTTCGAATTAGAGTATAAGTATAATTCAAAAAGAATTTTTTTAAAACAAATTCAAATTATCTCCATCAGTGGCGTACCCAAAATGAGGGGGGGGGGGGCCAAAGGAACATATGCAACGGCCAAAATGTTTTCTCGCAATTTAAATATAATTATTGTAGTATTATAAATATTCTAAATTTTAAACATTAGAATTTTTTTTCTCCTCTTGCTTTTAGTTTTTTTTTTTTTCATGATGAAGAGAAAAAAAGATTTTCATCTCAGACGATTCCTAAGAAAAGAAAAGAGAAGTATTTGCTGTCTGTGAAAGAGTACCCCTGTTTCAGTGTTTGTAGAAAAAGAGTGGAAGAAATAATACTGATTTAGCGTATTATTTACTCTTTACTAAGTGCGAATTCTTAATTAAAAATTTCTTGTGTCTTAGAAACGACGATATGCACCCTCCCTTAATTAATTTCTGTGTGCGTCACTGGTCTCCATCATATATCCTTGACTCGAACTTATGATCTTTATATCTAATGAACCATTTTTAAATTTGGAATGTCTCGTAGAGGTTTCATTAGAAATGATACGCTGCGAATGTATTATTCTAAAATTATCATTTGAAACATTTTCGTTGTTAAAATGAATCCTTTTGTAATGTGATATTATTCAAGTTTCGTTGTGCAAACAATTCTTAATAAATCAAAAACATTAATATTATTTCCTTTACTTGCTTCGTTTAATATATATAATTCTGTGTTCTTTCGCTGATCGAAAAAGGGCTATTCCGGATGACTGAAAAATCATTAATGAGACAGCAAAAGCTTTGAATAATCGCATAAAATTTAATTCAGTACTTGCAAATAAAGTGATGATATGCATTTTTATATTCACAAGGCATTTTTATATTCACAATGCATTTTTATAAAACATAGAGTAAGGAAGCGTAAATATTCTAATGTTATTAAAAATAAATCACATTGTGATGGTTCCAGTCAGCATAAGTTAGATTAAAAATCTCAAGCGTTCTCTGAACTATCTACGACAATACATAAGAGCTTCCATCACACATTTTTCAAGCAGAACGATTTTTCTTTTTTTGTCCTCGTCCCTTTTCGTACAGATGAACGCTCTCATTCAAACGAGCATCCCACTTGGCGAACGAAGAGGGCGAAAAAACCAAGAGAAGTCGGCCAAAAATGTTGGTCATTGCCAACTTTCTCTCTCCAACCAGGTGTGTGCCCCCCAGGCTTTGGCTTGGCGACAAGATGTCTGGCTCCTTGTGTTGGCTTCGTTTTGATATCTTTTTCTTTTAAATCCACGTGACATTTTATTTTGGTGTCAAATGCAGTGATTGTCATCTTACCCTGTTCTGATCGAGAGGAAATTATAAAAACAATGGTTTTGACCCAATTCCGATTCCAATGTCTTTTTTTGAAATTGTTTTTGGGTCAGTTTTGAATTGTCATTGGCGTGTATTGGCGTCATTTTTGAAAATTTGATTCCGTTTTCTTCATATGAGAATATTAATAGGAATTTAAACATCACTTTCTTTACAATGCATGGCACTTTCCAAAAGATAGAATTTTGCAGAAACTTTTAGAAAATATTTGGTCTGTTCTACTGCTTTATAAATTTCAAACACATTTCCTTCGAGCTGAAAATTATTAAAAATGCTTTCAAAATTTTGTAAATCATCCTTGTAATAATATTTTGTTAAAATTAAATGATCATGTCTGTTTAGCATAACGATTATTTTTTTAAAAAAAATATCTTTTATTTTTTAAATTTAATTTTTAACTCTGAAAATATGCATTTTTCAAATATTTTACTTATATGGTTTACATTAACTTTGAAATCAATAAAAAAAAAAAGCACAATCACTCAAATACTCATAGTAAAAAACTCGTCTATTTTCTAGTTCTGTAAATTTGCTATCGATACATTAATTTGATTAAAAAATCAAATCGAATAATTTATTTTAGAAATAAAATAACTTTATTATCTTTGATGTTTGACATTTCTTTACGTTAAAAATATCTAAAAAAGTACTTTGCAAAATTTTGCAAAGAAAAGATTTAGCCATCCAAAGTACACTTTTTTTTATATAATTATTATCAAATTACTCAATTAAATTTAAGAATTAAAGTAAACGATGAAATATCGAGAAACGGACTTTAGTAAACTTTTTCGATATTAAAATTAAAGGGAACGAAATAAATTATTCAATTGAATATATTTAAGCTTTAAGCTACATGTAATTAAAATTTAAGCAAACGATAAATTATTAAATTGAATGTATTTAAACTAAATATAATTAAAATTGAAGAAAAAGATAAAAAATTCAAAAGTGATCTGGTACGTCAAAAATGATCCAACTAAAACAATAGCCCCTCGGGTGGCTAAAAAAACAATTTCTGAAAATGTGTCTGTTGATCAAACCATGGTTTTTATTGTTTCATTTTCACGCAATTAATAATTTACTTCACACTATTAGAAACCACACAATTGCAAATAACGGTGAGCTTGAAAAAGTATAAATGATACTTATGTACCTTTTTCTTTGTTTTCACTGCATGTCAAAGATTCTTTAAACTTTAATATTTTTGCATGAATAATTTTCTTTACATTTCATTTTTAGAGACTTTTTCTTTTAAAATTTAATCTTCTAAATATTTTTAGCTTGTATGTATTATTACAATAATCTTAACGAAATTCACTTATTTATTGTTGATGTTTAGTTTTCTTTTAAGAACAATTTACCAACAAAATTAAGATTGGACAAATAAATGGTATCGAAGTACTTATGTTATTATTGATTAAATCTTTAAAACTTCGTTTATAGAGAGTGTATTTGATACAGGTATCAAAACTGCCTTTATTGCTCTAAAAGATACTTAAAATTTCATATATTTTTTTTTAAAGATTGTTTTGCCTTATTCCAAAATTTAAAAAAAAATGGCTATGTGAATTTCATTTTAACATGTGCTAACGTTTTTACTCTTCTTTCGTCAAGTTCTCGAAAAAGTAGAATTATTCCTCGTGACTATTATTTAGCGTTAAGTATGCGTACCTCTGAAACCCAGGCTTCACAAAAGCAATTGTTATCAAGAAGTGAAAATATCTTCTTCAAATTCCTTGTGCATTTTTATTTCCGTGAGCAAAATATTCTAAAATATAAAAACAAAGATATCAGCAAAAAGTATTTATACAGGTGATTCTATCAAAAAAAAAAAAAAAAAAAAAAAAAATCAATTATTAAATGAAACATTAAATTAAGACAAACGATAAATTATCAAAGTACACATTAATATCCTGTTTGGATATTAAAATAAAAAGTAGCTGATAAAATATTAAATTAAATATATCTTAGAGATGTAAATATACCTTTTAGCAAACTAAATGTAATTATTATAATTATAATATATTATACTGACAATCTTCAGAGTTTAACACCATGCATCCTGTATTTTATGCCCGCACATTTCTGTTGACGCCATTTCTCAAAACAATAAGATGTTAGCACATGTTAAATATCGACTACAATCCCAACCATTATTGTGTGGGGATTTTTTTGACCGAATATTTGCAATTATTAAACATGTAAGGATTTTTTTTAAATAGCATCAATTAAAGAATTGTCATAAATATTGCAACACAATTTTAAAATATTATGTGATCAATTTATTGATGATTTTTTTAGGTTAAAATCAATCAGTATAACAAATAACGTCCGCTTTATTGGATATGAAATAATATTTAAGAAACACTTGAATATTCATTTAATTAATTTTTAGCAAAATTTCGAAATCGTTGTTAAATATTAACATGTCTGCAATAATATCCAATTTCATCTACTATGCTTGACTAGAACTTATTGCTGAAAATAATTTTTATAACCTTTATTAAATTCAAAAGATTGGAACTTGTTGTTAAATATTAATGTATCTGGAAAAAGTATTCAATTTCTTTGCAGTGCTTAAAAACACTCATGGCTTGAAATGATATTTAATTATTTAATTCGAAAGATTATTTCGTCCTTTATTAATAAGCTAACTGAATTACTTAATTAATCATTACTTAAAATATATTTTAATTATTTTTTGTTCCTTTGACATTAATATTTTAAAATTTTGTACTAATTTAAATCTACGTATATAATATTTAAAAATTTAGATCAATTATTTAAAATGCATTAGCAACAATTATTCTTTTGCGCTTGCATGGCAACAATTGCACATTCATACCTGACTTAAATTTAAATCATTAACATATTTTTAAATAATATTGCTTTGAAATCTAGAAATAAATTTATTGCAATCTTAATTAATTATCTTGTTATAGAAACACTAATTTAATTAGATTTTCGATGAAGTCAAATCCAAAATAAATGCATCACTAGAAATAAGTGTTGAAAACTGTAGAATGAATACGCTTTTAAAACTAATATCTGTATAATTTATGATCAATTAAACAATAATTAAGGACATGTTATTAAAATTATGGTTTTGAAGTGTCAGATTTCATGGTTTCGGTTTCAAATGTGTTTCAGCAAGGTTGATTGATTAATTGACCGCAAACGCAATTTACATTTATTTTTTCGCAATTAACTTCATTACAAATCACCTAGATGCAATTTTCTGATTTTTTTTTTTTCGGTTTGTTTATGAATATCTCAATACTAAACATGTTTATTTATTAAATGTACGTATATTTCATTGGATTTTCGTATATCATAAAAATTATATCGCAATGAAAAATTGCATATTTTGTAAGTGTCCAAAATATTTAACTCTATATTTATTATAACAACACAATCATAAATTATAAGATTTGATATTTTTTTTTGTTATGGCTCCCGTCTACCCGCCATTTTGTTTTTGTGGACGTAATGTTAATCTTATGGAAGTTCGACTTTAATTCTCCTACCTTTACTATTTGATCTGTTTGAATGCAGTAAAATGCATCTGAAAAAGCAAAAATAACGAATGTTTCTGTAGAATTATTTTTTTCCACCGATTTTTAAAAATATTTTTATTCTTATTTAAATGATTCCTTTGTGAGTTTTCCGGTTTTTAAAAATATTTTTAAGTATTCTTAAAGCATTCATTGAACAGAAGCATTCATTGTTTTTTGTTCTTTCAGATACATTTCAAATAGATCAAATAGTAATGATAGGATAATTAAATTTGTAATTCGATAGGATTTACATTACGTCAGCGAAATCAAAAATGGCGGGTAGATGGAAGCCTTAATTATTGTTTTTTATAAATTTCAGCAAGATCTCGCTCAGAATTAAAAGTATTTATCGTGTTTCATATTATTCAAAGCTGTTTGATTTAGACATTTTGCGCATACATGCGTGTGATATTTAAACTAATATTTTTAAACGATTTTTACTTGTACGCATCGTAGTTTCGTTCATAACTTAAGAATCTGCTAAATAAAAATTTTTGAAAAAAAATTGTTCAACTATTGGTTTAAAAATCCACTTATAAATACGTAAACATAATGTATCCAAATTTAAATGCATGTTAAATTTTTTAGCAGGTTCTGCGAAAGATAACTAAATTAATGTTTAAATGTTTCTTAAATGTTTTCATTATTTTCTTGTTTACTGAAGGCTCTGTCTACCTGCCATTTTGATTTGGTGACGCAATGTTAATCCTGTGGAATTTCTAGGTCTGTCCTCAAACTATTTTATTTATTTGAACGGAAGAAAGAGCACACGAAATAATAAAAAAGTAATGAAGATGAAGACAAAAAATAATTATACTTAATCGGTGATTTTTGAACATATTTTAGAACATTTTATAACGACCGGGAAACCCATAAACGAATAATTAAAATAGATGTAAATATAATTTTATAAGTCATTGGTTAAAATACAATTCCCCGTAAACCTTCATTATTTTTTTTCTCTTCGGAATGCATTTTTTTCCGTTCAAATAGATAATAAAATTCGAAGACAGTACTAGAAATTCCATAATATTAACATAACGTTCACGATATCAAATGGTCGGTAGACTTCAGCTTTATAAATAACTGGATTATAGACAAATAAAAATTTCATTTTTACCTTAGTAAGGAACTGCTTCTCTTTTACTGTTTGTTCTTTTATGTATCAAAAGTGACTGTTACTCCAAGGTCAGTGTTATTAAGAATTACCTAAATGTTGTTTCTCTGCTTCTATACTAACTGCGCTAGAAAACGAACAGTTGACTACACATTTGTGACATGACGCGCGAGTCACACAATTAAAAAAAAAAAAATTCTTTATAAATTTTAAAACAACGAAAAACTTTTATTAGTATCTTGTTTAATATTAATTTAATATGTAAACCAAAGAATAAAAAACACAAAGTAGAAAAGAATTTCCTTTTATTATTATCGTTAAGATATATGAAATATATACGACTTAAATAATGAAAAGTTGTTTAAAATTTTATAAAAAGCTTTGTTGGGAGGAAAAAATTGTTTGCTATGTGATTTGAAAATGAGTTTTATTAAAAATGAGCTGTAACGTCTGTTAGTGAATGATTTATACTAAGATGTGTTTCATTTTTTTAAAATTCTTTTATGCCAATAAAATATTTTAACACTTTCAGCGCTGCAAATTCTATATAAACGATGCATTTTATTGAAATGCTTTGTTTTTAGGAAACACAAACGAATTAAAAAAAAAAAATCGACGAATTTATGTGATGTTTATACCTTACAAATAATATTTTACTGTATTAAATTCGAAGAGATTGATGTGATATGAATCGGTTTCCTATATCTTTAAAAGTATGGCTCATAATTTTAGTATCGTACTAAATATCAGATTTCTTTATTTATTTAATGTACTTTTTTATTTTTATTTTATATGCCTTTGTTTTCTATTCTTTTCTTTACATTTTATTTTTTGAAGTTAATCTATATTTCTGATCTGCAAATTACAGAAAGGGATGTTATCTTTACATATTTATTAGCAGATTAAATCTAATTTGCATATTAATTATAAATGTATTACAATTCTTATTCGTGTTTCCTTTTTAGTAGAATAATTTAATGAACTAGGTCTTTTTTTTTTTAAAAAAAAACCCATTGCAATTTTATTAGAAATTACAATGAACTAGGCTAGAATGAATTACCATAATAAATATACTAACCAAGCTAATAAAAATTGAATGCGTTAATTACCATATCATATAGTAAAAAATAAGCAAGCATATGATATCCAGATTCATAGATATTTCCTAACCAAAAAATATGTAATAATATTAAAAAAATGCCAAAATAATAATAATAATAATAATTAGAAATAAAAAAAAATTGCTTTCTCAGAATTAATTCTGTCACAAATGTTGTGTAAATCTAAAAAGAAGTAACATTTCTGAAGCCTAAAATGACGGAAATGAAATTCATATCATATATGTTATCAAATTTTGTTTCTTTCACAATGAGTTCACTTCAGCCTTAGGCGGCCTATCCAAACAGAGGCCTTAAGCCACATCTCTTACATATAATTAAGCTGTCAGCAGAGCCATTTAAATCAATAATAAATTGTTACTAGAAACCTGAAATGTTACTATTTCTTCGTCCAAACAGATATGAGTATGTAACTATTTGCTTGCATCTCCAAATATTGATGGTTTTTGGTTTTGATAACTGTAATTTTACCTCCTTGAACGTTTTTTTTTCTCTTTCAGTTGTTGTTAAGTGCAGCTTTTTAACTTTTGCGAAACCGCTTTAAAAATTGGATAGAGCTTTTATTTATTTATTTATTTATTTATTTTTGAGTTTTCAGTTGCAAGTGAAGTGAAATAGTGTAATCGAGCAGAGAAGACTTAACATAAGTTATTTTCATACATAAGCATTTCTTAATTTCACGTTTGAAATTTTGTATGTTTAGAACTTTGATATTGTTCGAAAGTTTATTCATCTTTTAGCGTTCAAATGTACAATTAATGTAAAGAATAATTTTTCTAATAAACGTATGTGAAAATAGTTTTGTTTAAGAATGTATGAGTACATTGCCTAGTTTCTCTTCCATTTTGTTTCCGATGAATAACAAAAGCTAAATGCCTTTGTTAAAGGTTGTCTTCTACTAATGACAAAGAATCTGATCGAAACTTTGAGCACAACTCCAGGCCGAAAATTGTTCCAAACTTCACACAAATTTGTGATATTATAACGCATAAACATCCGTTTATGATGCAGTGCTTTTAAAATGTAAAAACATTCCAAAAAGTGCCATTTTTTCACTTGAACATGTAAATTTAATAATTCATTTAGCATAACAGTGTAGGAAATAAAATATGCAACTCATTTTACACCAGGAAAAAGGGATTTATTCAGATAGAAATACGTATTAATACTGGTATAAAATTCGATTCTCTCTAAAAATAGCGAAATGTAAAATTTACGTCCAATGTTTTGTTAACGGTTAAAGTGTTTCAATATCGTGTTCTATTCTTTAACATTACGCGAAAACAGCCTTAATGAAAATTAGTTATTCGCTTAAAATGGCCTTCGAATTTTTCGAATTAGCATGAAATGAATTGCAACCAAATTTAATTTAAAAGAACTAACTATGAAATAAAAATAAAATTTTAATTATTTAAAAAGAAAATACATTATAAAAGAAATAATTTTTGTAGCGTTAGAGTTCATCAGAATTTAAGTACAGTATTTTAAATTGTGCAATCTATGTTTATAATTATATCTAACATACACTTATTTTTTGTTAACAGAAACGTAAATAGGGGATTGCTGTTGTTACGCTGCTGAGACAACGAATAAATGTGATTTTCTTTTCTGGAAAGGGGAGGGAGGATTGTTAAAGAAATAGATTTAATATCATTTATATCTGGTACCTAATTTTAATAGTGAAAACTAATGCCTGTGGTTTTTAAAAATGAATAGGTTTCTTGTTTGAAATCAAAATACAGTCGTTTTTAAAGTCATAAAAATCAAATATTTCAGATGTTAATTTTCTCTAAAACTAACAAGATGTTAGTTTTGGGAAAAGCTTTTATTATTATAAGAAAGCATGTCTCGTTTAAGCAAATCTTTTAAAAAGACAATGTATATATAATATTTAATCAAAAGCTAAAACATGTTGAATACAAATTTTTGAGAATGATAAAAATCCTGTTGATATATAGATATAGTAAATATGTTATACTCAATATAAATGGCTTCAGAAGTTATTTATAATTACGAATTTTTTTTCAAGTCGTCCAAGTGTATACTTTACCTTATATTGTGTTTTAAAAGTTATTATGAAAAGGCTTTTTATTTTTTATAAACTTCACTAAAATAAGAATTAAAATTTAATTAACGAACTATTATTGGAATTTTTATAAAATATTATTCAATATTAATAAAATAAATGTTTAATTAACGTTTTTCCCGCCATTCTTATTTTTAAAGCTTTGATTATTTCCTTATAATATTAACTTATAAAAATTTCATTTTGTTTCTAACAAATTATCCAAAAATAGCTTCCTAACTGATTTTTACTAACAAAACATGACTGTGCTCTTTTGTTAGTTTTTAATTAAAGTATTTTCATACACAAGGACACTAAAATGAATGACAAAATGTGCAGCCTCATTTAATGTTTCATAACATTTATTGTCACGAGAATTAAAAGAACGCACGGGAAACCGAGTGAATGCAACACCAGCTTTTAATTAAAACACAATGTCATCTTGTTTTTAAAAGCTTTTTTTTTTCTTGTTTAGAAACTAATTATTCTGGGAAAAAGAGAGTGAAAATAAAAATTATAAACGACGTAACGGCCTAACGAAGCTTAGGCATTTTTTTCTTTTTAAATTTCTTCAATTTAGACTATTTTAAAGACACTTATATCATTGAACACGTTTAATACTATTTCACTGACTGAATTAAATTTTTCAAGAATTGCTTTTAAATCGAGAATTGTGCTCCGAAAAGCTTCGGTGAGGATGCATATACTTTTACGTAGATTGTGTAGTAATAAAAAAAACTATGTACTAACTTGTCGTTTTCACGTATAATTTGAATTAGAATAGATTTAGAATTAATGTCATAAGCATGCTAATTTTTAGTGAAATTAAGAGCTTACCTTTTTTAACAATATAAAGACGACGAATTAAAAATAGAAACTTTATCATACAATGTAGACTTCAAGATTTTAATGGAAAAAGTTTTAAGAAGTCAACAGATTCATAAAATTTTAAAAAAAAAATCTCTTATGTAAAATAAATAATAATATTTATTAATTTTTTTTTGTTTTAAACGCTGACGGTTTTTGTTTCTGTGAAGAAGCGACATTAATTTAATTTATAACCAAAAAACACACACATACACACATAATTATTAACAAAGATAAATTATCGAGGTAAGTAATAATATTCTGTGTAGATATTAAAATAAAAGCAGATGATTAAATATTAAATCAAATGCAATTTAAAAAACACAAAAGCAATTTACGTATAAGTTCAGTACTGGTTTTATGTTATTTTGTTCTTTTTGTTTTAATTAAATAGGATATGCAGTTTATGTTTTTGTTTGATTTCTTGCAAAATAAATGTAAAAAAGTGAAATTTTTATAGAACTGTTTTGATAATTAATTGTCTTACGTGTTCTTAAATAACTACTTTAAATATAACTACAATGGATTTTGATTTAATGTTTATGTTATTTATGTGTTATATGCGCCCTCGCATTCACTTTTACTGTTGATATGTTTTGAATGTGTTTACCGTAATTTTTAGGAATTTTCAAAAGTGTTCATATTTTAGATCAGGCATGAACAACATACGGCCGCGATGACTTTTCCAAATATGAATATAATTGAATCTCGCCCTTTAAATTGTTTTCTCTTTTCCATTTGATGTTGATTTCGAACTCGCCCCACCATCTTTGAAAATGCAATTAATCAAACTACAAGAAAACCTAATTTTGAAGACAAAAATATAAGATATTTCACTTATTAATTTTTATAAATTTTATTTCTATCCTAAAAAGTTTCTAAAGCTGACAACTTTTGTGTAAGAAAAGAATGAAGCTATTTGGAAGTGAGTTCAAATGGAAGCAACTTTTTTCAAGGACATAGCTCGTAAAATCCAAGACAAAAGACACGAATTATTGATGCGCGCTTGGAAAATGCGCGGCTAGTTTTAACATCCATAATATCCCGGAATATTGACCATCTGGTGTCAACCACGAAGTCGCGATCGTCACACTAAAAGTTTTTCTTTTTTATTTAAGAATATTATGTTTTCTATTTTATAATTTTACGGATATTTTAATTGGAGTTTATGTAAAGTAACAAGAAGATTAAAATAATCAGATATTTTTGCTTTCATTTTGTATGTTTTCATATATATAATCCCTACAATAATTTGTTCCGCGTAATATCTAAAAAAATTTATTTTGGACCATAGTACATGACATCATAGTCGAGGACTTGCGGCCAGCGTTGTTTTCATCAAGTCATGGGTTCGAGCCCTGATAACAGTAAAGACCCGCCGTATAGCGGGGTTGATGCATGCTAAATCTGATCTAGGTCCCAAGTCCTCAGATGGCGTGGTGTGGAAGTTTGGAGAGGGAGGTGCATTTTGGGTGTCGTGCTCATCACTTGACTGCGATTCATTATTACGAAGTTCGTCCGAGTAGCCCTCATGTTTCTTCTCAGTGCGAAGTTAACAAACACACACTGACCGTAGTACTTTCAAAGTTGCCCATGTCTGTTTTATACTAACAATGATTATTTTTTTTTTTTAAAAAAAGAACATTTGAAGTTTCTCTTTTGTGTTCTCTAAAATTCTATATCACACAGATTTATTGCCTATAAAACTATTTTATATATTTTACTTTTAAAATTTAATAAAGTGTTAAAGAAATTCTGAGTGATATTTAATAATATCGTTAAAAATCTTTCTCTAATGATGTCCGCCTCAAAACAAACCTTTAGTTTTTTGTTACTTTTTGGCGTTATTGAAAGAAATAAAACGTGTTTTTCTATTCACAATTTTCTTTTATCGTTCTGGAATGTGGAACGTATTTTGGGATTATAATATATATTATATACTTCCTATGAGAGCCTTCATATTTCAAAAGAAAAGTGTTAATTACAGTTCGGTGCTTTTTTTTTTTTTTAAAAAAAAAAAAGAAGAATACTTCCATTTTAGAAAATACCTAGTTAACAAGTACTCAGAAATTTCATATCTAATTGTAGATCAAAACTAAATTTCTTATTCTCTCATATACAATTCTAATTTTCTTTTCGATAATTGATTAAAGATTTTAAATTATTTTTTTTAAAATTGTGTTTATACAATTCCAATTTTTTTTTCTTTCTAAAAATGAAAAGAAGCCTTACGAAAACGAGCTAAATATACAACATATTTCAAAATGATCATAAAATCAATTAGCTAATGTATGTGAAGTTTTTTTTCGTCTTTTTTCTGTTGAATGCCTGGCAGGATAAGGAAATCTTTGAAAAATACCAAAATAATAAAAATTTCAACGATACATTAATGAAATTATCAGTGTAAAACGATTTTATTTTACTATAATTTTTCATTGTAAGCGTATAATGTGTAAATTAGCCTAGTAACATAACATAACAAAATTATATGTTAATATAACTGCAAGATAATTATATATTGTAATTTTCATTCCAACATATTATAGAGAGAAAATTATATTCAAACGAATTTCTTAACATAATGTGTGATACAATATGTACATAATCATAACACACTATTGCGTTATCATAATAATACATTACAACTGCATACTATTTCATCACACATTATATTAAAAAATTTGTGTTTACGCAATTCCATTTTAACATGATAATCAATGTTAGAATCAATAATTATACATGTATATAATTATCAATGCTATTCTTCATAACGTATAATATAATTGTGTATAAACTTGATTATTGGTTATTCGTTGTATTAATTATTTTAAAAAAAATTTTTTTCTTCAGGACAATCGGTCCGTGGCGATGCCTCCGCCGAACATCGATCTTCCGGATGGATCGTTTGGCCGTTCTTTCACCGACGTAGACGAAAACAGGGAAAGAGGTAACTGGTCGAGTGGAGTTGAGTTCTTACTCTCCTGCCTCAGTTACGCTGTTGGATTGGGAAACATCTGGCGATTTCCGTATCTCTGCTACAGGAATGGAGGAGGTAAATACCACTATTTTTTATCGCCTCTGCGTCTTAAAGTTCAATTGCGAAGTGTGGAATCATGCCAAATGGCTCAGTTGGCGTCACACTTAAGAGGGCTCTTGGCATTTTGTATTCTTGGTGCGCTTAATTGAACTTGACTTAAATTTTGTTTTTGTAAGCAATGTTTTAATTAAATTTGGGGATAGTGGAGAGAATATGAGGTGATAAGCGAGAAATTTGCATTTCAAACAATGTTAGCATTTTCGTGCAATTCCTTTTTTTGTTATTGATTAATAATAAACGCAACATAACGGATTATTTATGAATCCATACGACGCCACGGGAGAATTAAGGGAACTAGTTAGATTTAATATGCATTAATATCCATCATTATATTCCTCAATGAAACTGAACTTTGATCCTGAAATTTCACATGCATTGTCTTTCATTTATTGTTTATTCTTCATACGTTTTTGTTAACGTATTCGTATTATTTTTGTAGATTTTGTATCTAACGTATGATTTTTCTCGTCTTTAACTCGTCCATTCTTCGCCTTCTATTAATAATATTATTTACACTGTCACTAATCAACACAGTCACAAAAAAATTCCAGTTATTCAGTAATTCAACTTGAGTTTATTGGTATATCAAAGTGTTACACACCCCGGCATTACTTTCTTCTCCTGCCATCATTAATATTATTTAGAATCACTAATCAACACAGTCACTAAAGAATTCCAGTCAGTCAGTAATTCAACTTGAGTTTATTAGTTCTTCCAACTCTTTTTTTACACGGTAGATACGTTCCTCAGAAAACCGTGTAAAATAAATTCGTGTAAAAAATACATACGACGTATGGTAAATTTGGGGATATGTTCCACAACTTTAAGAAATCGTACAAGATGAAAGAAATCTAAATATTTTCACGTTTATTACGAACTGGATCAAAAAAGCTATCATCAGTCGATGTGTCAGATATGTCTAGCACAACTGTCGGCTTTGATTCAAATGAGGAATTGAAGAATTTTATTCGTTATCAACGACATCTTTTTTTTTGTTGCTACAAAGTCTGTTATTAACGGCTGATTTTTTTGGTTTTTCAAGTTGCTAATATATAATTCTTGATATCCTGTTACACAAAACTTAAGGTTACTTGAAATTTTAATGCACGCTCTATGTCAGGATCATAAGTAAGAAAATGTTCCATACTTGTAGCAAATTTCGAGCCCTCACGAATTAAATCAGCTGTTAATAGCCGAATTTCATCTTCGACTTCGTCATTATCGACTTCTATGTCATCATAAACTGTCATAAATTCGATCTAATCGTCCTCATCCAAAGGGCTTTCTAGCATCAATTCTTCTATGTCAGCCGTTTGCATGTTGTTAAAACCTTCGCCACCAGTAGCATTTGATAGAGTTATAATTTCAGAACACACAGATGATTTTGTACTACGAAACTTCCACTTTTGATTCATGCTGGCAAAATATTTTTCCAACAAGAATTTAAGGTCTATTGGCGCAACTTTTGATGGCAAATGAAGCACGTGTAATACAATTCATAATCGTAAACTTTCTCCATGCTTCCACAACAGTAAAATTTCTTGCTTCTACTGAGTCTAAATATATATTTAAACTTTTATTTTATGTCGTACATTTTAAAACCTGCTATAATACCCCGATCGAGTGGCTGAATCAAATAGGTGGTATTAGGCGATAGAAACAGCATTTGAATATTTGGAATTTTTTTTTTTTTTTTGGGGGGGGGGGGGTGGGTTTTG
>BMAW01060325.1:912415-933825 GCA_019974015.1 Nephila pilipes | reverse complement strand
TAAAAAGTATATTGATGAACCGTGTTATTTCAAAATCGTGTAAAAAAGAGTTAGGTGTATATCAAGGCATTCAAAATACAAGATAAATATTTGTTCAAGCCTGCGGATTTTCATGATTTTCTTTTGAATTGAACTCTTTTCTTATCCGCACTGAACCAATCGGTTACGAGTTCTGAGTTGAGTATTACATGTGGGTTCGACTCACTAACTCTTTGTAGATCCTCTCTGTGTTCACCACTAAAGTTTGTTACTCAGCGCAATTATGAAATGGATGTCTCATATTGATAACTTCGTCTCTTTATCTTACCCCCAACCATCGTATTAAATTTTTCATCGCTTGTAAATAATCTCCTCAATCTTATTCACTATATTTCGATAATTCTTTTCTAATCTTGGGAAAGATTTCTCAATTAAAAAAACATTACCTATAAATCTCCGAGAATTAGCTGAAGAGAAAAGGACAATAGAGTCCCATTACAGTCTTTGAAAACGGCGCTTAAATTTGATTTCGCACATTGTATGCATTTTCTAGGTGGACAGTTAATCTAGAGCAATTGCACGAAATATGTGATTATGGTATTGAAACAAGACAGTTTTATGTACAGAATTACGAACATGATAAAGCTTCAAATATAGCTATATAAATAAATATTTCTGTATGCTAATGGTTCGATTTATTTTTTTCATGCTTTGCAAAATTTTTTTTATAACTTTTAAAATATTTCTGTTCCATTCTAAATAGTTTTTGTAAACCGTTAGAAGTGAGATTAAAATTAATATCCTCTTCATGTATAATTTTTTTGACCTATATACGAGGTGTCGCAATTAAATAACGAGATAGACACTGCTGCGGAAGAAGTACGCATGCGCCAAACGCCAGCGACAAACAGCTGTTTAGCGTGAAGCCTTCTCTTTTGAATGCAATGACTCTCGTTTCTGTAAACAAATCCGTATACCCGTGGCCTTCGTTCCCATTAGAGTTTTTTGTTTTGTTTCGCCGGAAAAAAGATGTGCAACAGTAGAGCAACGAATTGTTATTAATTTTCACATGAAATTTCTAAAAATCGCTACTGAAACTTATAATTTATTGAAAAAGTGTATGGCAACGAATGTTCATCGCTTTCATGTGTTTTTGAGTGATTTAAGCGTTTACATGATGCCCGAAAAGACGTTGGAGATAATTCACAGTCAGGTCGCCCTTCCACGTCCAAAATGGATGACAACATCGAAAATAATTCGAGATAAAAACCAACGTTTTTAAAAACAACGTTTTTATATGGTGACAAAGTTTATTTAAGAAAATTATTGAAATATTAGATAAAACTGGTCGCAAATATCTAAATATTGCATTGTTAGACAAGTAAGAACGGTTCCCAAAATTTCAGAGCTCTAGTTTGATGGGAAGTTGGTTAAGTTAATGATAGAAAATTTGATGACACACTGATACACGCAGAGACAGACACACACCAAGTGAAATACATAAAAGCGTTAAAACTCACTAAAATTAATTAATTCATCCGGTAAATTAAATGGTTGGAATGCAGTTTAATCCATTCACCCTTGACGACAAGAATTATTTGGTGGTATTTTGCCAAATGTGGCTTCCCTGGTCCGTTTTACGGTCTTAACGTTCAGCCCAAAAAAATCGCCAAGTTTGGTGCCAATTTTTGAAATCGCGCCAAGTGATTGGACTAAACTGTATTATTAAAGAAAATATTAGTTAAAACTTGTCGCAAACGTCTAAATATTGCATTGTTAGGCGAGTACGAACGATTCCCAAAATTTCAAAGCTCTAGCTTGATGGGAAGTTGGTTAAATTAACGATCGAAAATTTGATGACACACACACACACACACACCAAGTGAAATTCAGAAAAACGTTTTAAAAATCAGTAATCTGGTTCTATCTGATCGTCGGTTGCGATTGCTGAGACTGTAGGAATTGTCAAAGAATCCGTGCGGCAAATTTTTCCTCCAAGACACAGTGCCGGCTCATTACACATTGTTTATCGAGAGGCTTCTAGTCCAAGTACAGCATCCCAGTATTAGACTATCCGTTTTATTCATCAGATCTTGTGCTATGTGGCTTTAATATGTTTCCTAAATTGTAATCTGCATTAAAAGGAACAAGATTTATTCCTTTCAAGTTATGAAAGAGAAACGGCACGCGTCCTGAAGGAGCTGAGAGAAGAAAGACTCACAGCACTGTTTCGAACAATGGAAGAAGTTGTAGAGGAGGGGTGTATATTGAAGGTAATAATAAGTTAATACGTATGGCTTCAAAATAAAGTGTTTTACAGCGTCATTCTTGTTAATTAATATCCAAACCTTGTATACCGTTCGAACAATTGCGATACAATTGAAGGTAAATTAATTGAAAAAAGATTGGAAATATACTTTCGAATATGTTCTTTGTTGTTAAAGATTTGGTATCAAGAATAAATTAAATTATTCTTTTATGTCTCACAATCGGTTCTTTTCAGTTTTAAGAACATACGTACATCTCACAAATGCTAATTAATAGGTGGAAGATGTAATATTTTACTATAATTCTGCGTTTAAAATTTGAAAAACAATGTTTTTGATCACTATTTTAGGAAAAGTGGTAATTGTTATGGCCTTTTATAATATTTTTTGTATGCATGTGATGTTATTTAATATTTCAAAATATTACTTTCTTTTTTAACAAGATTTACTTATCTGACATCTTATAAATCAATTTTTTTTCTTAACAGGAGCATTTCTGATACCTTACGTCATAATGATGGCGTTTGTTGGATTGCCACTCTTTCTGATGGAACTGTCTTTCGGACAGTACGCTAGCGAAGGACCTGTTACGATATGGAAAATATGTCCTCTCTTTCAAGGTAATTCGTTTTTTGCTGATAAAATGATCAAGATTTCAAACTGTTGTGTGTCACTATGCAGTAAAACCTCTCTTTATGCCTACTTGTCTTATGTGATCATTTATACAACGTCTTTTCTGAGTTATGGTTCAGTTTTAAAATACCGTTCATCTCGAATTTTTTCATGATAAGAAGGAATAGAATGGACTCGGTAGTCAGTTTGAGAAGTTTCCTAAGAATGGTGCCTCCCAGTACTTTTTAGAACTCTACCAGTTTAAGACCAGTTTTTAAAGACTCTACCAGTTTTTAAAGGATTTATAGTTTGACTTGAGAACTAAGTAGTTTATTTTAAATTTTTTTTTTTAAAAAAAAGGTAACAATATGCTCTTTCCAGATGCATTTTCCAGAAAATGCAAATAAAGATTTGAATGTTTCTGAAAAAAAATTCATACTTACATTGTTGAATTAAGTAACTACCTTAGAAACAAATACAAACAATTTTTGAAATCGTAAATATGTGGCTTTTAATAAAAAGTAATCAAGAAACATTCGTACATTTTCACGAAAATGATGATTTTTTGTAGGCTAATAACTAATATATCCTAAATTTTCTTAAATTTCTGCGCAAGTGTAGAAACCAGAGTAAAGCAATTGATTCGGATGGGACATAACATAAGTCAAGCACACTCACTTCAATCATTTTATGAGAGTTTTTGCTGCATAACCTGAAGGTCTAGGTATTTTCTGCAACCAATATCTTTTGTTTTACTAACGAGATTTTGTTACCGTCGCAGGTCTCGGTTATGCCATGTTTTTAATGTCAGCGCTCGTAGGCGTCTACTATAACATGATTTTAGCTTGGGCCCTTTTCTACCTGATGTCTTCGTTCACTAGTCACTTGCCGTGGAGTTCCTGTGACAATTGGTGGAATACCGAAGGTAAGAATTTATTTAAACTCTTTCCGTTCATGTTGAGATTAGACGGAGTGATATAGGCGGCCATTCGTGGAAAAATTTCTCCAAATTTCTTATTTTAAGTAGAGTCGCACTGTTAACTCACGGTAGTCAGGTTCATGCAAAACTAATTTGCGAGGTAAGTGAACCGCGAGTTACAGTATTAATATAAATTGAGCAATAATTTAAATTCCAACACCGATTCGAATTTTTTGCGTTTATTTTTACAATCTTTCTACATAATTTTTAATTCCTAAGAAAATCACCTACGCACAAATTAAAAAAACTTTAATCTTAAAATTTGACCAATAAAAAATGGTTAAACGTACAGCTAATGTTTAGTAACGTAGACTGACCGCGAGACATTGAAAATATAAAATTTGTTACAAAAAAAAGTCCAAACTTAAACATTTCACTTCCCGGGAAGTGGTGATTCATATTCAATCAAAACATTTAAATCTTCAAAAGGATAAATAAAAAGTATTGAAATGACCGACCCTCGCTTAACCCCAACTTTGAAATAATGCGTTTCAAAGACGACTTTTTGTTTGTCTCCGCTTCTCGGAATTTTTATCTTTTTTCTTTTATAAACGAAAGTAACCATCTGTCCTTTACGATGAGAGGACTTACGAATACTGGTTTCGTAAAAGATCCTACTCTACACCTGCGCTTTTTCTTTGCCCCTTTTTAGGGGCGTAAGCACCATTTTGACATTTATTTCTCTTGTTTCTCAATTCTGCCATTCGTTCATCAGGCGACCCATCATGGGCCGTACATGTTCGATTTTCGAAATTTTTTGGATCTTGTTATCCAAAGAAGAGTATGAACAGTACAGAGTTAATCCAGTGATATTAGAGCCATAAGAGGCATGGGTTTTTCATATTGGAAAAGGAACATAATGTTACTTGTTGTGAAAACAGCGTAGAGAATCTCATGTTGTCATCAAATCACATTTTTCAGTTTCTCATCTTGCACGAGGTTTGATTGAAGAATAATATCTCTATTGTCACAACTTTTTTAAAAAAATTGTCCGATTTTTACAATTCTTTTTGTATCAAAAAGCTACAAGTGTCTTCTGTGCAATTACTGCTCATTTTTTGACAAATTCGCCATCGATTTCCAAAGCACTTTCGCCAACGTTGTTTTTGTCGACACCAGGCTTTAATTACAGCTTTCACCCCACCGTCAGAATGAAAGTGATGTCCCTTAAGATGCTCTTTCATCTTTGGGAAAAGGGGAATCTCGTAAGGAGCGAGATCGGTGGCAATGACATCTCGTTTCTTCAACTTCTTTTTCCATTGAGACCGTCATCTTCTTCAGTTTTCAGCACACTAACGACACCTGGGAGCGAAGTTGTAACGATGTGAAGTTTACTTCCTTTCAGTTGTTCTTATGGACATTTCCTGGTTGCTCTTTCATGGTCAAATTATTCAACTTCCAATGATGCAAAGCGAAGTTCTTGTATAAATTAAGGAGTAGTGAGAACGATGGAGGGGAAAGGAAAAATAGGAGAATGAGTGAGTGAAAGTGAAGTTTATTGGCCCAAGATTCGGATGTGATTATGCTGCGCCAAACAAGGTGTAACTGTGGTCTTGACGTTTGAAAAAAAAAAAGATAAAAAGTTTAACAAGAATGAGGGTCGAAAATGCAGGAGGATCGCTAGAGTATCTCGGGGGTGCGTCTCCCATGTTTACCAAAAACAGTAAACCCCGTATGAAAGAAAAGGGTAACTAGAGTGCTTCCAGGTCATGATGTCCACACCTATCTAAAGAAGGCAAGCCCCCTGAAGTCTCTGATATAATCCCCTAGGGCAGGGGGCCCGGCTATACCTCCCCAGACACTGGGTACCCATTTTAATCACCTCTTACGACAAGCATGAGCTACTGTGGGACTGTTCATTCACACCGGTACCACATGAATAGAAAAAATAGGATAGAATTATAAGAAGGTTATAGTAAAAAGAAGGGTGTTAGTGTTTGTATGATGTGCGCGAAAGTCTTCTGGCGTGTTTAGTGCATTTGATGAGATTTTGACTATTCCCTGTCGGATCATTCGAAGGAGGTTGTCGCATCGTATTCCGGTATGCGTATTATTTAATAGATAAAAGAAGTTAGTACTTTTAGATAAAGCCACTAAACTGTAAAAGAGCACTCCCCGTTATTAGAGGATCAATAAAACAATATTTTGGAATATAATTGACATTTTTCATTATACTTTGTCTGTGCTTGAACTTAAGTTGAAATTTAGATCTTTTGATTAAAATCACATTTCAGATGACAGACGACACGGGTAATACGATGTCGTCACAAAGTAAGTAACTGTTTTACGCAGAGGATACATGTAGCTTTGAGGTACATGAAGAATTTTGAAAATCGGGTAACAAATGAAAGAAAGTTATGCTAGTGGAGTCATTACTTTTCAGTTATGCTTTGTACTTGTTAGAAATTTTGTAGGAGTTTCTAATAAGTACGAGGTTTGATTGAAAAATCTAATTCCGTTATAAGCACAAAAGTTTTACTTGAACTTTGGATTTTCATTTTGAATACAAATAAATATTTTTAAAGCCAGTTTAGAGAGAAAAATTATCAGATTAACATTACCAACTCAATTGCTTGCCAATATTGAATTGTACCGGAATCTTTTAATTAGGAATAATTTTTAAAGATTCAGACAACTGGAAGCTTTAAGCTTGAAGGATTTAAAAGTGAGCGCTTTTGTGAGAGTTTTATAAAGCCTGTTTTTTTGTTCCACAGCTTGCAGAAAATTCGACACCAAGAACTGCACCGCTCACAACGGGACCGTGCTGTCCAACGGAACGTGTGTCCTCCAGAGCGAAGTGAGCCCAGCCGAGTGGGAAGAATACAGCAAGCACAATACTAAGATGGCCAGCGATGAATATTTTCAGTAAGAATGTTTCCTTGGCTATTTTTAAGGCCCGACCCCTCACACGTTAGTAAGTATATATGGGGCGCCTTACTGTTACTTTTTTCAAACTAAGTGCATGATCTTTGTTTTGTTGTGACTGATATTTATTACATCTTTCCGTACCAATGTATTTATTACAGATGTTCGTCGGGCTTTTATCCTTCGTGTTCGATGGTATGTTTGTTTTAGGTATGGTGCCTCATAGTGGTGGTTGCTGTGTTTCGAGATCAGATTGTTCGAGAAATAATAATTTTTTAAATCTGATGCTTCATTAATGGAACAATTAGCTTTAAAATTTCATATCGTGATATTGTTAAATTCAAATTCAGTAATATAAAAGTTACAATTTTATCCGTGATTTACATCGTTAACACACGGTTGTCCGGTTATTGAACCGCGGGTTAAGTGAATCGCAAGCAACAGCATTAATATAAACAGTTACATGTTAATATAACAAACTCAGCCCAATTAACATTCGGTTGTCTTGTTATTGAACAGTTAGATTCAGAATAAATATAAACGGCTACGGTATTAACACGCGGGGGTTCGGTTATAAAAGCGCGGGAAAAGGGAATCATAAGTTACAGTATAAAAATAAACAGTTACAGTATTAACACGCTATTGTTCAATTATTAAACAGCGGGTTAAATGAACCTCTAGATACATTATTAATATAAGCGGTTACAGTAAAGACCTGAGTTACGATATTAACGCTCTGTTTTCCGGTTGTTAAACCACGGGAAAGTGAACCGAGAGTTATAGTATAAAATTAATTAGTTACAGTATTAACACTATTGTTCAATTATTAAACAGCGGGTTAAATGAACCGCGAGCTACAGAGTTAATATAGATGGTTATGGTAATGACCGTGAGTTACAACATTAACACGCTGTTTTCCGGTTATTAAACCGAAGGAAAGTGAACTGTGAGTTACAGAAGAAACATTAACGGTTACAATATTAACTCGCTGTCGATCGGTTATTAAACCGAGGGTTGAACGAATTGCGAGTTACAGTATTAACACATGGTTTTCCGGTTATTAAACCAGTGAACCGTGAGTTACAGAATAAATATAAACAATTACAGTACTAACACGCGATTGTGGTTAAGTGAACTGTGAGTTACAGTATTAATATAAATTGATGAGATAATAAAAGTTCCAACACCAATGAATTTTCTGCGTAACAAATATATGCATTAAATTACTAATTAACTTGTTAATTCGAGTAAATAAGTTTTGGACCAGACAACGACACAACATCATTTCTTTTATCACCAAAAAAAAGTCAAACAGATATCTGTCAAGATTACTGTTTTCCGCTGTCGTAACCCTTTATTTGGTCATTATTTTATCATTTATCAAATGTTATCAACAAACTGATGAAGTTTATCCTCATTTTTCTCAACCATCCACGAAGTGTAGACAGAGGTAGATTGAGTTCTTGAATAATTTCTGCTTTTCTTTCCCCCTTTTCGAATTCGTTCGGTAGCATTACTATATTTTTCTCGATGGGAAAACCTTTTGTTAGCTCTTACACTCTTTCGACATTATTTGTTTAAGAGAAAACTTTT
This sequence comes from Nephila pilipes, assembly GCA_019974015.1. Lineage (NCBI taxonomy): Eukaryota > Metazoa > Arthropoda > Arachnida > Araneae > Nephilidae > Nephila > Nephila pilipes. The sequence continues at coordinate 925,530 of BMAW01060325.1, read as the reverse complement.
ATAATGTTTAATAACTTTGGATCAATACGACACAATATCTGTGAGTGATATCATAAACGATTGTTTATAAGAGAGCCATTGTAAAAACGCGTGTAAAGCGGACTTGCAACACGCGCTTTTTGTTGAACCGCGAATCTACGAAGTCCAACAGTATCACACCATTTTGATGTGACTAACTTATAGAATTCTCTTTAAACATATGCTTAAGAATTTTTATGTATTGTGGTTTCGTAAAAATCTGTGTGTGTGCATATACAAGACAATTGCACCTGAGCCTGAGAGCAATTTGACCTAAAATAGTTTTTTGCTCCGCTAACTATTTTACAACGTTTTTCTGAATTTCACTTAGTGTATGTGTGTGTGTGTCTTCAAATTTTCGATGGTTAATTTAACCAACTTCCCATCAAGCTAGAGCTTTGCAATTTTGGGAATCGTTCTTACTTGCCTAACAATGCAATATTTAGACATTTGCGACAAGTTTTAACTAATATTTTAACAATTTTAATAAGTCAAAATATTCTTTCCCCTCGGCGCTTTTAGGATTGAGGGAAAAATTTCTTTCCCCCTCTGGGAACACCGGGATTTCCACATATGCCACATGGGGTATCGTAAAATTTTTCTAATAGTAAGGGTTGCTGACTTTCAGTCAGTAATCATTCGCAAGAAAGAAATATTCCAATATTTGGCGCCGTGTCTTATCACAATAGTTTCTTCTGAATTCTGGTTACCATTTTTTTTAATAGAATGACTTACGAACTTTCAAATGCATGTTTTGATTTTATGAGTATTATGAATTTTTTACTTGGTGTGTGTGTCATCAAATTTTCGATCGTTAATTTAACCAACTCCCTATTAAGCTAGAGCTCTGAAATTTTGGGAACCGTTCTTACTTGCCTAACAATGCAATATTTAGGTATTTGCGACCAGTTTAAACTAATATTTCGATAATTTTCTTTAATAAACTTTGCCACCATATAAAAACGTTGGTTTTTTATCTCGAATTATTTACTTCTTTGAATTATTGCACGCTTAACGCATTTCATCAATTATTTTATTGTCTTTTTTCCTATCTTATCAAGATAAAATATTTTAAAGGACAATTACTACTTATTTCTGCATTATTTTATTCATAAGCCTCGAGTTTCATGGAAGGTATCTGCAAACGTTTTTGTACTCTATTGTAAAATAATTATACATTCTTGTGTATTTTATTTGGGAGTAAACAGCTTTATACTCTCATTTTCATGCAACAGTCCTTTGATACTAGTTATGAAACACTTGCTATTGTATTCGACCGATCTTCATATTCAAAAGTTTGGAAGAGCTTCAAATTTTATCACAGAAAAGGTAATTTTAAACAGTTTATTAATCGTTTGGACTTACAAGCAGAGAGACATTAATGGTTCAAAGTTTCAAATCAGAAGGTGGAGTTAAATATTTTTCTAGAGAGAGATTCACATTCGACGAATTCGCAGCATCGCGCTCTTTTCAAGTTCTGTTTACTTCTCAATTTCGACTGGCGTTGCCAATCGCGGTTTAACAAAATATACAAAAAATTATTGAACTCGCGACACACGCGTTTATCTTTTTTTTTTTTAACTGAATTATGAATACTCTCTAGAATACACTAGACACTTATGTACAAATCAGCGTCACGAACTCGAATAGTTACAAAAATATAACTTAATTGTTCCATTTTTGAAGCATCAGATTTAAAAAAATAATTCAAAAGTTTATCCTGGGAAGCTATTTGTTATGAATACAAAATCAATGGTGCAAATTTTCTTAACACTTATATGAATAATATCTTTAAAGGATATTGTCCTCGAGTTATTTTGAAATCTTAATTATTTTATCCATACTGCATTGTAATTAGTAATCTTAAAAGTTTGTAACTTATATTAAAAAAAATTTCAATAGGATATTGATGCAATATAAATTTAAAATCGTTATGTAAAATGTTACAGGATTATTAAAAAGTGAATATGTTTTCAAAGAATATAAAATATCTTTTAAAAAGTGAGAGAAAGAAAGTAAGAAATGTTTAAAAACGTTTAGTGTTAATTGGATTGTAATTCAAACTTTTGAATTGGGTAAATAAAATTATATATTCTTGCAAAATATTAATTAATTTTTTTTGTTGTTTAAATTAAATTAAGTGGTGTAGAACGATAACTTTTTTTATATGTATATTAGTCGATATCGTTTCTGAAAGATGATTATTTTATGCTACTCTGAAAAGGTGATTCGTTTTTAATTTAAAGAAATTCTAGTTTTTAGCGAACATATTTGCTCTTCGAAAGAAAAAACTCTTATTTACGCAACTTTTCTTTATAAGGAACATTGAATTAATTGCATGATTAATTAAAAATAACCCAATATTGATCATTTTATGTTTCAATTAGTTAACATATTTATTGATTTCAAATTAGTTAAATTTTTTAAATTGGATAATTTAAATAATAGCAAATTTATTGAAGTGGAGAAGCTGTACATTTTTAAGCAAGAAAGAAATGTTATTTATTCTGTTTTAAATGGTAAATGGTGGTAAGATGTAATGGAGGCTTTCGTTGCAAAATTTCCTTAAATACCGAAAAGCACTCTAATTGTATTTTAAAGTTGAAGAACGAAAAACAGAATCTACGCTGTATTAATTTCTATTTAAAAATGTTTTAATTCATATATAGAGTTTTATAATTCAAAAGTTTTGAATTTTATTCATGTCATTAAAAATCTTTCAGAAACGATTTTGTTATTTTAAAAACAAAACATTTTCCTGTAAGATAACTCTATTAACTTGTAATTAATCCGAAAATTTTCTGTAACTGAAGAAATGCTGATTAAAATTATTTAAATTATGGATGTCTTTTTCTTTAAATATCATGCGGATGTATTATTATCGTCTTACTCGTAGTTTGAGTTGTTTAACAAAATCATTTTTTTTCCTGTTTACTGCAGTTTCAAATTTTTTCCCTATAAAATTTTGCGCATTTTCTAGCCTACATTATTTGTTATTTTAAACATATGCAAATATCGTGAGATCAAAAATTTAAAATAAAATCATTTGAGTATATATTCTTTGATATTCATTTAGGAAAATTTGCTATGCCTGGTTCACGAATATTTACTATAAAAGAAACTAAAGAGGTATTTAAGCTAATTGTTAATTGTGTAGCTAATGCTAATTGTTACGCTAAAGCCTAATCCCCCCCCCCATACTGCAAAAGAAAATAATTAATAGTGAAAAAAATTACTATACGGCGTAATAACGTAACTTTATCATTATTATTAATTTAGGATATGCTACCTATTTAATCAAATCCTTTTTAACACTCTGAGATAAACGTTTTTTTAAATTTAAATAATATTTACATATCAGAACGAGTTTGGTTTCAAAACTTTCATTTTGATACATCGCCAGAAACTAGAAATAAAATTTCATCATGCATCCGCCATATAGAAAAGCTGCTTTTTGTTTAATCTTTAAATACTTCTGAATTCAAAATTTTCTAATTCACCAAATATCTTCATTTATACTCAGGTATGGTACACAATCACAAAAATATGTAATTTTATTTTTAGAATAAATATTTAATGTCTATTTTTTTATATATATCCCAGTATGAATTATAAATAAAGTGATAATCAGAATGTAATTCCTTGATATTTTATTTTTAGAATATTCAGAGTAATTATAGTTCTGTTTTGTTCATCTTTTACAGTAATTTTGTGCTGGGCATTACGGATGGATTGCACGATTTGGGTGAGGTGAGATGGCAGCTGGCCCTTTGCCTACTGGCCTGCTGGCTCGTTGTGTTTCTTTGCCTGTGGAAAGGCGTCAAGAGTATGGGAAAGGTGAGTAAATAGTTAAAAATTAAGCAGTGCAATTTAAAAAGTAAATTAAAAAAAATTAAATCATTTTTTTTCTTGAGTTTTCTAGTGTTGAAGAAACTATGAGTAGGTAAATGAAATTTCACATATTTTCATGTACAACAATATAAAGCTTTTCGTTATCAAGAAGTTTATTTTTAATGGAAATACATGGGAATTAGTTATGTAAAAGAAGCAATAATCAACTGTATTCTATATGAATATATCTAGTTAAATAATGAATTCCTGCTTTCATAGGTGGTGTATTTCACTGCTTTGTTTCCTTATCTTGTTCTCGTGATTCTGCTCATAAGAGGAACTACTCTCGAAGGTTCCTATGATGGTATTATGTTTTACCTTACTCCTGAATGGGAAAGGTTGTTGGACGCAAAGGTAAAATTTTAAATTAATTTTTTTGTACATCTATTCTTGTTATTAATGACTAACTGGTATTTGTTCTTCTCAGATAGGTGAATTTTTGAAATAAAACGAATCTATCCAGTATTCAATACACTGAGTAATCAACATAAAATATCGTCATGAATAATTTGTCTTAATAATCAATAATAATATGTTTGCGTAAACAGTTTATAAGATTTATATATGTAAATTATTTTAGCTAAGAAATTATAACACCATCTTTAAGTATAAAGAACAGTACAGCTCATAAAATTCTGTCGTAAATAAGAATCAATATATAGTTCATTCCACATAAAAAAAAGAAATAATTTTAAAATAACTGAATAACTAAATTATTTGTCTAAAATTTAATTTTAGGAAGAATGTTGGTTTTTTAGATGATTCATTCGAAAAATAATCGTGATTCTACCACAAAGAATAAACAAATGAATAAATATAAAAATCTCCAAAATACTCCATGAAGAATACGTTGGCGACAGCAAGGATAAACCGCCAAGTAGTGCTTAAAGCTTCTTTTACAAAATGTGCGAAGTATTTCGACAGGAATTTCTGTCCCCACCCCCTCCCAAATTTGTTGTTTGTAGTTTTTGTAATTATATTTTGCTGCAAGCATTTTTGAAATAAATTTTCTACAGCCTATCAAAAGTAGAATCTTTGAATACTAAATATTTATTCGAAGTTGTATAAGTGTTATATTTAAAATAAAAGTGTATTAAAAAGTTCCAATAGTGAAGCAAAATCGGTGATAACTACAGTTTCAATGTTTTCACTTAAAATAGAAGTTACATTAAATAATGAATTGTAATTATATATATATATATATATATATATATATATATATATATATATATATATAACAGTTACTTGTAAGGTCTTTAATTTAAAGTTTCTTAATTTTTAATTTAAGGAATTTTCTTAATTTTTTCGTTCTTCTTTATTTTGAATGATTTTCTTTGTGTGAGTTAAAAGTTAATTGAAAATATGTAATGATTATTAAAAAAGATTTACACTACAAATTTAATTTACACAGCTATTATAAGTGAATATAATTATTTATCAATTTGTTATTTTATGATAGTTTCAATAGTCACCAATTAATATTTAACAGGAGTTGATGAAATAATTATTATTTATCTACTTCTTTATAGGTATGGGGTGATGCCGCCATGCAAATTTTCTTCTCGTTATCACCTTGCTGGGGTGGACTTATTACTCTGGCTAGTTACAACCGTTTCCATAATAACTGTTTCAAGTAAGATTCAACAATAAAATGCAATTGACTGATATATTTTGCATTTAGTATTTTGTATTATTCAAAATAATTTTCATAGCTTTTCAATTTTTTTTTAGTGGAAGGGATTTCATAACTTTCAATTTTTTTAGAAATCGGTGAAAACCACTTTTTTTAAAAAATAAACTTGAATAAAACTTATTTTAATTTATGCAAAAAAACGTCTCTCTTCTAAGTTCGTTCTTTTATATGTTATTCTTTTTTCCTTACATGCTCTGTATTTCTATTTTATTCTGATATGGTTTATGTTTGTTGTCGGTATTTTTGTTCGCACTATTTTTCACTGGGAATAATAAGCCGTTCGGAGTCTTAGAGTACTTATATTGATATGTTCAAGACAAAATTATACGTATAGTAAGACTTTTTTTGAGCTCTTAGAATAAGTTCGTAGATGTGATTGTTTATTCACGTCATGGTGTTGAGAAGCAAAATACGAGGACCATTGACGATGCACTTTGTAATTTTGAACCTTGGTCAGTTGACGAGGACAACACCTGAACTGGCACCTTCTTCACCAAACTTCCACACCACATCGATTGGAAGACTTGGCACCTCGACCATATTTAACATGCATCCCTCCCCCCACTACACTACAAAACTGGAACTCACGATTTGACGAAAAGTCAGCCGCAAGTCCGCCACCATAGCATACCTAGACGACATAACGCTAAATGAAACTGTGTTAAATAAGGTCATTTTAACACATTGGGAATGGGGAATACGCCACCAAATAATAAACAAATTTTACTTTAATTTTAGTCAATTAAAATAAAATTAATAAATTCTTTAATTTAATCAATTTTCACAATATTTGTTACTATACACATAGAAACGCTCACGTATCATTAAAATGTGAAAATAGGCATGAATTAGCTTTTCTATTGTCATGAGAAGCTTCTCTGGAAGCTACTCTGATCGCTTCTTTATTGTGTTGAATGCCAAGTGTTTATAGACCTATGTCTTTCTTGGAAAGAATGCTCTGTAAATAAGGAACAAATTTGATCAATGTCTTTTTACTTAGCTTCATATAAAAATTTGCAGTGATTTTTGTCTCGCAAGAAATTTTCATTAGTAAATTTATTTATTGTTTTATTCCAATTTCCCCGAAACGAATAACGCTGCTAGTGCTCTAACCCAACCTAATTTACGAAGTGAACACTTGTAAATGCGCGTGTTTAGCATATTATGTACGTGCACTGTATATTTATGAATATTATGTATCATGCATAATAATGTACACATGCTTGAAAGTGTATTTCCTAATTACTATACATATATACACCATTCATCATTTTTTTAAATCTCTGTTTAGTATTTCTGTTTAGTATCCAGGATCAATGGATGCGTATAATAAATTAATTTTAAATAAAATTAATAAGAAACATGACGAACGGTAAAAAAAAATACAGTTGGAAATTTAGGACGGCATTATATCGAATCAGCGTAAATCGAGGAAACCTTAAAAGCGGTCTAATTGTTTATGGTTAAAGATAGAAACAAATAAATAAATAAAATGAAAACTAAAAAAAATGAAATTGGCTTTGCTAATTTTATTTGAACTTGTGTGCTAACGTTTTTTCTTCTTCAATTAAGTTCTTGAGAAAGTAAAATTATTCAAAACGGATACCAATTAGCGTGAAGTAAAAGTACTCCCTAGCCTTAGGCTCTACAGAAACAATATAAAGATAAGAAAATACCTCCTCTCTCTGAAATTCATAAAGCATTCTTATTTTCTCAATTAAAACATTCAAAGTACAAAAACGTTCCCAATGTTAACTGAAAGAATAAAAACAGACGATTATGCCATAAAATTAATTATTAAATTAAATATTAAAATAAGAACAAACGATAAATTATTAAAGTAGACAATAATTTTCTGTTCGGACATTAAAATAACAGCGGACGATAAAATATTGAATTAAATATATCTTAATAATATAAATATACCTTATATAAGTAAGCTAAATGTACATAGTACTCGCATGATTATTATGTATTATAATGCCAATCTTTTTTTTGAATCTAACATTATGTATCCTTTATTTTATACTCACTTACTTTTTTGACACCATTTTCTCAAAACGACTTGTTAGCACATGTTAAAAAATTTTCTACCGAGAAATATTTATCTTCTGTTTGTTTTTAGGGATTCTTTGGTGATTACTTTCGGTAACAGTGCCACGAGTTTCTTTGCCGGATTCGTAATCTTCAGTATTGTAGGATTCATGGCGCACGAGATGGGAGTTCCCGTTAAAGAGGTTGCGGCTCAAGGTAACTAACAAAGCAAAGAATTTCATTTTCTTTTTTTTCGGCCGAAGTTTTTCCGTAATAATCTTTCAAGTTTTCAATGTAAATCGATTCCTTCATGCTCAAATAGACTTGCGATTGAGAAATTCCGTCTAGGTTTCACGGTTTGGACAAGTTATAGAATAAAGTACCATTAATGTATGGCGAATAGCTTAATTGCCATGCAGTTGGCTATCAGCCATATCTACCTGCACAATATCTGAGATTTTTATTAAAAGGCGTCGTATAGCAACCAAATAGGGGTTTGAGATATTAACAATTTTATAATTTTTTGGCACTTTTTCAAGTGCGATATACGAGGATCGTTCAAAAAGTTTTTAGAAAATCCAAGATAGTGCTCGTATCAACGAAAATAGTTTTTTTAGTGAACATCATGACTCACTAGACAGCTGTCTAAGTCTCAGTTACTCGTATTCGTGATCATGACACCTTTCGCATCTCAAAAATTCTTTGTCATAATTTTTTCAGCCGATGAGATCATTTTCACCTTTTTTTTTGTTGTATATTCACCGGAAACAACCCAACGTTTTGATTTTTGGTGCATAATGCTGAATCCAGGTCTCACCGACAGTGACAATTCGACGCAAAATGACGTCGAGGACTCGACTTGGCCTCAATCGAATTTTGATTAAGGAGCAAACGACTAACAAATCAAAACTAACCAATGAATCAATGTCACATTTGTTTCGGCTCCTTTTAACAGATGGCAGAACCCAGTGGTAACAGCAATTTACCTTAATGATACCATCTGCTTTCAAATACATTACTTTTTGAACCACCCTCGTAATTCCGTTAGATTAGGCTTTGACTCTTTCTTTCGGTGAAATTTATTTTTGTAATTAGTGGGGAAAACTCATTTTTACCGCAGTCTAACCTAAGGGTCGAGGTTTTGAAAGGATCACTCTCTAAAATGATGGGAGATTCGCATAGCAATTCAGTGTTCTTTATTATTTTGAATTGCAGCCAAATGCTGATACAATATGATACTCCTTTCCACAAAATTCCCTATCAAACTAATGTGAAATTTTTTGAAGCTATATACTATATTTGATGTATATTCCACCACTCCTTTAATTAATACGAACGATGTTCTATAGATAAAGTCTCGAAAGTATGATTATCATTCGGTAACTTTTTTAATAGGTTTTATTAACGCTGGTCCGTTAGTACTATTATTAAATTGATGTATAATAGTACTCTTGATAATTAGTGAAAACTTGTGTAAAGTGACCAATCGCCCTCCTTCAGGGAGGGTAGTCCTTTTGTGGATTCTGTCCTTCCTCGAAAAGTGTTCTTCTTTCTGTCCTCCTTTTCGATACTTCAAAACTAATCTCTCTATTCAGAGATGCCGCGCCAAACTGTTACGCAAATGTTGATTATGGAAAACTTTTAGGATATTCAAAAGTTAGATGGCTCCCTCTAACACCTGTTATAGAGCTTGTTTTACAATTATTTGAGCCTCTCCGTTCATATTTTTTAAGTTTATGCAAATGTCCAAAAATTCTGGAATCTATTTTAAATTATGAATTACTGGAAATATTAATGTATTTTGTACATAATCAGGTATCTATTGTCCACAAAACAATTCAAAAGTTTCAAGATGAACATATTTCAGCTGCAGAAGTTAGTATTATTCTGAAGGATTTTTGTCCTTGAATATAAATCACGATTTGAAGAAAAATTTATTCCTTTAATAATAAAAAGAAAATTATCTAACAGAAAGATATCAAATTCAAGCATTATGGAAAAGTGCACCAAAGAAGTGCAAAATGTTTACCAAATATGCGTCCAATATATCAAAGAATGATCTGAAAAAAATATTACAGAAAATAACAGTTTTCGATGGTGTTTTTTGACTTGATTGCAAGTAAATTGGGCAGATATTGCGTTGAGTTTTTATCGAAAGAAATGCTTGATATTAAAATCGATGACAATTGTCTGTTTGAAGAAATTAGAAGACTGAATGTATATTTAAATTCTGATAAATTAGAACAATGGGAAAATCAATAAGTTCAAATTGATAAAAGATGGGTGGACATATTTAACCATTTCAAAAGTAAACACATTCCATATGAAAATTTAGTAATTCTTGTTGAATTTACGTTGTTCTGCCCTGGAATCAATGCAGCAATTGAAAGAGATTTTCCAATTGGTAATGATTTTGGAAGTGAGATATCAAGATAGAATGTTGATACTATAGTTGCAGCATTTACCGTAAAATTCAATATGAAAGATATTTCTTGCTCCGAAATTTCCAATATATTATTAGAAAATAATATATTGATAAAAAATATTTATTCAATAGAAAATACTCGTTTAATTAAATAATTAAGAGGAATGAAATCATCATTAGTATATTTTAGTTTGAATTAATTAAATGTTTCATTTATTTATGCTGTACTTCTTTCTTAAATTTTTTCGTACTCCTTTTCATTGTAAAAAAAAAAAATGGTCACCTTAGTAATAAAAACTTTATGAGACAAAACAATTTTTATGAAAAGCTATAGAAATGGTATTTCGTTTGAAGCTTGTAAGAAGTTTATAAAACATTTTCATAAAAGAGATGTTCAAAAATTCGATGCGGAAAATAGACAACGTTAAATATTGTTTCATACGAGATACGCTACGAAACCGAGTTTTTCTGTTTGATTGCGATTTCCGAAAGATAATGACTAAGCGGCATTATTCTTTGAACTGTATTAATATTTTAATTTGTCTAGAAGGATTGCATCCTTAAATCGGCTAATTACTCTCGAAATCGGCGCTTTTGAGTTCGGAAATTAGACTAAACATGGATCGTGCTGCTTCGTAAGTTATTTGGAACTTCCGCGTTTCATTTTTGCTTTATCGACTGAAATGAAAAGATGTATTCTTAAAACAAAAGAATTATTATGTAACTGATATAAATGAATTTGTGTGTGTTTTATTTGCAATGCTTTGTACGTGAAATCTATGTCATTTTTACGTTAAAAAAAAGTTTTGAATAATTGCTTTTATATTCATTTATTTATGTGTGACTATGAACTCGGAACCATACGCTTTAATTTTTCTATAAAAATTAATCAAGACTAACATGTTTTCTTAAAAAAACATGTCATTTATTTTTTTAAATCCTTGTGATATTTTAATTTTTGTAATTTACACACATTAAAATTTTTACTCATGCAACGCTTAGAAAATGTTGATAATGAATTATAAGAGGTTCATCCATATTTCTAATGATAGTGCTCAGTTATTTCTTAACAGTCCACTAGATGACGCCATATTCAACTAAATGACGTCATTTAGAGTAGTAATAATAATTGCTTTCAAAGATATCGGTTGGTAAATTAATTTTACCTTTTTTTTTATTTGAAGCAAATAATCGTTTCCTATATTTTTTTACTTTTGTAACTGTATTTTGTAAAAATAATTTAAAACTTTCTTAAACTAATATGTGGTTCTAACATTTGTATCTCCAATAATTCGATGTTTATTACAGTTCGGTGATTGTGTTTCAATTCCATTTGCGAAACAGAAATTTTTGTTGTTCAGATAGAACGAGGACATAATTAGTATACAGATTGCAAAAATTCAATTTAAACTGATCGAACTGCCATATTAATTATACGTATATTTGTACATAATTTACGTATATTATAAGTATATTAATTATACGTAGTTATTTCTGCGCGATTTTATATATACGTTAACTTCCACCAAATGCTTTTGAACCGAGCTATTCCTATTAAAATTCTTTTATTATTTTTAATGGATATTAAATTAGTTAGCGATTATTTTTTACCAAAACAAAATACCTTTAATCAATTGTATATAGTTACTAAAAGATATCAATTTCGTGATTCAATTGAATTAATAATAAATTCTTTAAAAGAAATCTCTGAAACTGGTACTCAGTTGAGATATTTGTATATGAAGTTTTTTTTTAAAAAATTAATGTTGTTATTATGGTTAGTAGGTTTTTATTTTGAATTATTTATTTCAATGTGTTCCTTTATACTTTATTTTCGATTCTTAATTGAATTTTAAACCACCATTTCTGTAAATATATATTTTTAAGTAATATACATTTTTATGTCAATTATCGAAATGCAAAATTATGTCTAAAATTATAAGAAATTTTTTTTCTTGAATATTCGCGTTATTTCCGATAAATTTTATGATATTCATGGTTTTTTTTTTCTTGTTACTAATCGTATTTAACATGATTATTCCTTTTTGAAATGGACCCTCACGGCCTTACCTTCATCAGGTAGTTACGGGCTCCACGAACCCGAGGGACCCTAGTAATATTTTTTCCCGCATGGGGGGTTTATGGTCTATGGTAAACACGGTTGACGTGTCCTTGCGATCCTTCTTTATTTCGACCCTGTTTCTTGTCAACCAATTATCTTTCAATTTTTACCGAACATCTAGATCACAGGTAATTACATCTATATTGACGCAACATGGCCACATCTCACTCTTGCGCCATTAAATATTACCCTCTCATCACATAACCTTTTTGAAATGGAGGAATCACTTTAAAAAATTCGTAATGACATTGATGACATGAAGGTTTTATTAACGAACGACTTATGATTTCACATCACATCTCTCAAGAACTGTACAACTTAAGCGTGATAAAATTGTATCTAAATAAATCGAAAATTTAGAATTCCGATTATTTTCTTTCAGGTGCTGGCTTAGCGTTCATTGCATATCCTGAAGCGGTTGCTCGATTACCTGTGTCTCCTTTGTGGGCCTTCCTCTTTTTCTTCATGTTGCTCACTTTGGGTTTGGGGACACAAGTAAGTTGTTACGTGTATCCTATCTATGTTGTTATCTTATCTATAATATCATTTATGCAAATGATAGTGACTTATTGATGACATTCAAAATAAGGCTTGTTAATGACCAGAACCAGATTTAGGTGTAATGAATCCCTAGGCTATTCAAGGTAATTAGGCCCATTAAATGTCCAAAGTCAGAGGTCGTTTATCAACGACAAATTATCGCCGTGTTTAGCTTTGAATATGTGACATATGCTAATTTATGGACCCAATTCGTATCTAGAGCCATTCGCGCATAACAAATTATGTAGTTTTAAAGAGTAATTATTGAATTGAAATACAATTGAGAAGTGTGTTTTAATAGGGAAATACTATTAAGAAGAATATTTACAGTGAAATAATCATGAAGCTCTAATTTTTAAAATTATTTTTTGTTTATAACACCTAAAAATGCA